>JAWQFJ010001014.1:40000-57500 GCA_034096865.1 Theodoxus fluviatilis | reverse complement strand
CAGGACCTTCAGGCTGCTTGTTGAGGGGCGAGTCAATGCAGTATGCAAAGAGTTCCTGGGGCGAAGAGATCACTGCAGTTCCAGCTTTGATGGCCCTGGTCGCTGAACTCTTGACCACCGCACTCTCACCATCCGAGGGGCCTTTGCCATGCCGAGAGCCGAAATAGTGCCTCTCAAATGAACAGGCAAAATCTTTGAGGGAGCAGCTGATGTCATAGAAAGGGCCTTTGGACTTGTATTGTGCAGCACATCCATCTGTGAACTGCACAATATGAGTGACGTTGATGTTGCGGACATCCTGCAGGTGGCGGTGCGCCAGCACTTCAAACTGATAAACGGCATGGTGGTCATGCTGTCTATCATCACTGATGAATATGAGAGATTCGGTCACTGGCTCCTGGCACTCCGGACAGCTGTAGTAGCACACAGTGGGATGCACAGTGACCTGCAAACATAGAAAATTGAATCTATTTATTATACTGAAGACTTTGCTAATAATATTGGTCTTGATTCTTTGCTCATTACAATGTATATAGGGCAAGAGTGTAGCGCAATAAAGTGCTTAACCCTCTGCTGCCCAAATCGACCAGAGGGGTCCCCCTATTTGTCTCCCACTACACCTGCAACGGCTGAGTACTTGTGTACAGGATTCAGAGTACTGTCAGTTCAATGCTTCTAACAAAGTACTGCAGGTTTATTGTTCCCCTTGTTAAGTTCAGATTCTGGGTTTTTTGTCCCTTAACGCTTTAAATGTTTTGCACTTTTGGATTCTGTGTGGATGTCAGAGGGTTAATACCTGCTCATGATGCCAGTGGGCTGCCTGGATTTCGTCTTGAAATGTACAGGTGAAATTCTCCGCGAAGTCAAGCACCATGACGACCCTGCCTCGTGGGATGTTTCGTCTCCACAGTTGAAACTGTTGGTTTTGCCAATCAGCCCTGCAAACAAACATGAACATGGTATTAAAGGTAAGAAACTAAATATGTATCTACATGGTGAAAGAAATGGTCAGATCTTTATGGTGCCACAAAATTGATTACTGGAGGGTGGGCGTCTCCGTGGCCAACAGAAGAAGAGTGGACTGACAATGACCTCCCTCCCCATGGACGAGCCGCTCACAATCTCAAATAGACTGCTTCTAATCATACCCATATCCCCCCCACGGCCAGATCAGCCAAGGGACTAAGCGAGTGAGTAAAAATGATTACCTGAACAAGTGACCGGCCAGGAAGACAACTTCATCCTTCAGCTCTCTCTTCAGGTCCTGGATGTTTCCCTGTTTCACCACAAATCCCTTCCGAATGACCTGAAACAGCACCAAAAAGGATTTTAACATATAATTAAAAATCAAAATTTAAAACTTGTACAACAAAAGCATAATAATGACAAAAAATGTCCGTCACAAGGAACACTTGTTACCATAACAAACAAGACAAGGCCTTTGAAGAAAAAAAATCCAACTTACCTCCTTGCCATGGACAGAAACAGGCTTGTTCTCCCATCTCTGCCACTTCACTTCCTCTTCAGTCCGAAGGCCCCTCAGGTGCTCGTCAAGCTTGCTGCTGTCACACTGCCCACAGTTTCGCATGACGCAACTGTGCTGCCACTTGCCTTCTTGTCTGCCACAGGTGATGAGGTCAACAGCATGGTATGCATGGCGAATGCGGCAAGCGTTGTTGAAGCGAGCAGCCAAGCGGTTCAGAGCGGTGATCTTCAGACTGACATTTTGACAGTATTCACAGAGACACTGTCTGAGAAAGTTTCTCCGTGCTGGCCGCACATGGGCAGGGCGGCAAAATGCGAAGTGGGAGAAGCTGACAGATTTGCCAGTGCTCTCTACAAACTCCCTATGTAGTTCCTGGAGGGGTTTTTGCAGTACGGATGCAGCAACGCCACTTTTTTTGCTCACAGCTTTCTTCGAAGGCAATGATGTAGCAGCTGATGCATAGAAGTCTGAAATTTCAGACTGCAGCTTGCGCTCTTTCCTTAGCTTTCTTGAAGTGGCCTGACAGAGCGCCTTGTGGGTGAATGGCATGGGCGCGTTGAAACCTGTCTTTTGAGCATCTCGATAGACAGCCATCAGCACTTGTCTTGTGTGGTTACTGGATTTTGACCGGCTTTTCTTTAGTTGCGCCACCATTCTCTACACCTGCATGCCCAGCTGCGCCAGATAAGGTGACGTCATTCCTATTGCCTGCAGTGCAGCTTTTTTTCTTGGTGATGCATTCTTCTGCAGACCTACCAACACTCTTGCAAATTTTGTCGGACTTTTCGGCAAGGCTACCTTTGCTCTTGAAAGCGCTTTTCGTTGAGCTGCTGGGGTGCTGGGGATACAAACTTTGCTGCTTGCATTTGAAAGTGCATCATTGTTTGTGGGCACACTTGGTGGCTTGGCCGAGGCACTTTTTTTCTCCTGATATTTTGCCCTCCTTCTCTCATTAATTCTCCGCCGCTTTTGAGGTGTGATCTTGTCTGCTTGCTGCCTTTTTTCTTCCCTCCACTTGGCTCTCTTTGCGTCTTGTGTTGCTCTTGTTGTGGGCCCCCCTTGCTCTTTGATACGTGCACGCATAGCTTGCATACGCAGCCTGGACTGTTCACGCTGGAGGGCTTTCTGCTCTTCGGTAGATTTTGCTCGGTACTGCTTGCAACGTTCTCTTTGCTTTTCAACATACATGTTGAATTTCTCGGGGTCCTCCTTCAGTTTTTCCTTGTACGCCCTACAAGCTTCAGCATTAGATTTTGATTTCTTTCTTGGTGATCTGCCTCATCTTCTTTGTGCCTCTTCAAAGCAACCCTCAAACTGGACCTTGAGGCCATGGCACGGACCCGTTATCTGTAGGCACAATAATACAATGCAAACTTGTATTAAAAAAGAAACAAGAAGGGCAAAGCCCATACGACTCACATGCTTGACCTTGACCTTTATATGACCTTGACCTTCAGGTGACCTTCAAGGTCAAGGTCAAACAACTAAACCTACCTATGACATCATACACAAAGAAATGCTTTACACATTTTTCCTACCATAATACATGTGACCTTGACCCAAGGTCAAGGTCATCCAAGGTCATGCAACACAAAGCTGTTAATTCAAGACATAGGAAGCACAATGGTGCTTATTGGCACTTTCTACCATGAGATATAGTCACTTTTAGTGGTTCACTACCCCATTTTGGTCACATTTCATAAGGGTCAAAGTGACCTTGACCTTGATGATATGTGACCAAATGTGTCTCATGATGAAAGTATAACATGTGCCCCACATAATTATTCAGTTTGAAACAGTTATCTTCCATAGTTCAGGGTCAAGGTCACTTCAAAATATGTATACAATCCAACTTTGAAGAGCTCCTGTGACCTTGACCTTGAAGCAAGGTCAACCAAACTGGTATCAAAAGATAGGGCTTGCTTTGACCTATATACCACTTGTAGCTAAGGTCGCCATTCTTAATAACGTGGGAGAAAATTGGGAAAATGTGAAAAATGACTGTTTTTGAGACCACATTTATGGCTCCTGTGACCTTGACCTTGAAGCAAGGTCAAGTCACTATGTATGTTTTTTGAGGCCTTGTCATCATACACCATCATGCCACATTTGGTGTTGATAGACTTAATAGTCTCCGAGAAAAATCCAACGTTTAAGTTTTTTACGGACGCCTGGACGGACGCCCGGACGCCCGCCCGGACGGACGGACGACACGGCTCAGTACATAGACTCAATTTTGCTTCGCATGTGAGTCAAAAAGGCACAAAATGAATAAATAATACAGCCTATGTATTGGTAATAACAACAGGTCAACATTGAGCAGGGTAAATTTCGTTTCCGGTTACGTTAGACTTTGAGATAAACTTCATCATTAAAAGTATGTCTACAAATTTTAACAGATTGAGGTATTCAGTTGCGTCATTGTTTACTGGTGGGGAGGAGGATCAATAGCATAAGCTAAACATCAAATTATTTCCGTTTAGGGCAAGTATAACAATTTCAAAATGCGCACCGCGATCGTAACCCAGAAACCGACCGGGAGCGAAAACACAGTCTTCTGGTTACGCGAGACAACCAGTATAAAACAAGGAATTAATTAACAAAATAACAGTCAAGAACCATCATTTCAACTAAATTATACAGTTACAAAACCCTGACATTACTTCCACAGTACATACAACTTTGATAAAATCAGAACCACTCACAGTCTTTTGTCTGTCGTAACAAGAACACACGAAGACCAAAACCAAAATGGCTTCCGAGTTTCCAGTAACGAAAGACGATAAAACAAAGAAGTTTAGCTGAGACAACTATACTGGTCCGTATAGATCATAAAATGTCTTACCAAATCTATTTCAACAACCTAAAGCATTGTTTCATTAGACACAATTCAAAGTATAATTGGTTTGAAGGGGAAGAAAAAGCAAAACAAGAAGGGCAAAGCCCATACAACTCACATGCTTGACCTTGACCTTTATATGACACTGACCTTCAGGTGACCTTCAAGGTCAAGGTCAAACAACTAAACCTACCAATGACATCATACACAAAGAAATGCTTTACACATTTTTCCTACCAAAATACATGTGACCTTGACCCAAGGTCAAGGTCATCCAAGGTCATGCAACACAAAGCTGTTAATTCAAGACATAGGAAGCACATTGGTGCTTATTGGCACTTTCTACCATGAGATATAGTCACTTTTAGTGGTTGACTACCCCATTTTGGTCACATTTCATAAGGGTCAAAGTGACCTTGACCTTGATGATATGTGAACAAATGTGTCTCATTATAAAAGTATAACATGTGCCCCACATAATTATTAAGTTTGAAACAGTTATCTTCCATAGTTCAGGGTCAAGGTCACTTCAAAATATGTATACAATCCAACTTTGAAGAGCTCCTGTGACCTTGACCTTGAAGCAAGGTCAACCAAACTGGTATCAAAAGATAGGGCTTGCTTTGACCTATATACCACTTGTAGCTAAGGTCGCCATTCTCAATAACGTGGGAGAAAATTGGGAAAATGTGAAAAATGACTGTTTTTGAGACCACATTTATGGCTCCTGTGACCTTGACCTTGAAGCAAGGTCAAATCACTATGTATGTTTTTTTAGGCCTTGTCATCATACACCATCATGCCACATTTGGTGTTGATAGACTTAATAGTCTCGGAGAAAAATCCAACGTTTAAGTTTTTTACGCCCGGACGCCCGGACGGACGGACGGACGACACGGCTGAGTACATAGACTCACTTTTGCTTCGCATGTGAGTCAATAAATGCAAGTGATGATTCAACATTCTGAGAGATACTATTTTCCAAAGGCATTGTCGCTCGTTTTACGGTATAAACTGTGAAGAATTTGACACTGTACGCAACAAAAATTAAATTGTAAATCTAAATCAATCACCAATTCAATCATAACACAATCAAACTTACCGTAATCGCCTGTTGAATCGTTGAATGGCACACAACGTGTATATCGTAACACAACCACGCGATCCGGACACCAAAGAACGCCACAAGAAAATCCCGCCAAACTCTTTGTTCACCCGGACCTACTGCGCCCTAACATCAATCCGCATGAAAGATGTGTTCGAACACAGAAAATAATCCTTCTTTTCTTATTCTAGAATGAGTACGCGCCTTTGTTGAACAGTCTTTCGTAACAAGCAAAACCGGAAACGATGTTCGCGGACATTTTTAACATCAACATAACTTGATGTTTCCTAATAAATGAAAACAAAACAGCACCTGTGTAGTGACCTCGAAACACATAGTTCTCATTGCAACGTCACAGTCATGTATTCCTACGCTTTACTGGGCTAGCGTAGTGAGCTATTTGATGGCTTCACACTCGGAAACCACATGTTACGAAAGACGGGAATTTCTACTCGGGCTAAAATGACTGAAAATACTAAACACATCATTATTTCAAACTTATAGTACAATTATGTAAGTATTAATAGATATGAATATGATTTCATTGTGTTTTAATATGCTATCTTGCAATTCAAATCTGTGCCCAAATAAATGCATATATCTAGCATGTCACAGCACGTGACCTTCTTCTGAACCACTTTTTGACTTTTGGGCCCAAAATTTGAAATGCACTCATAATCTATAAATGTGAAGTTATCAATACTATTTCTGAAATCATTTTGGGGGAGGTTTACACCCATAACATTGAGAAAAAGAGTTGTTTTGGAGTTCAAAAAGAGTTTTCCCCATTACACCTGTGTAGCAACCCAGCTTTCTGGAAGGAGCCAAATCGGAAGTCACGCACTGCGCAAGACTAGTCACCAATTGTGATTTCCCACAAGGAAGAGCATTGTTTACCTCAACTTTGACAAGTTACATCGGAATGTCTGCAAGAAAAAGAATATGTTTGACGCTGGAAGAGCGAGTGAATGTCGTGCGCCAACTTGAATGCGGAAAATCAGCTAGGCAGCTCTCGTCTGAATTAGGAGTGGGGAGAACACAGATATCGATGATCGCGTTAAAGAAAGATACGATCAAACAACAGTGGAAAGCAGGAGCACCCTCGGACCAGAAAACCTTCATCAGAACTTTTGACTGCTTTTATCTTTTGATTTTTTATTTGCAATAACCTTGTCAAACATGTTTTTAATTGCAATAACATAACAAGATTATATCTGTTTGTATTGTTATCGTGTGTATGTGGATCAGTCTGATTCTTCTCCCCTCTGTTATACAGCCACCTGTCTTATGTGGTCACTTTGGTCTGGTCCCCCAGGTGGCTGTATAACACAGGTTTTACTGTATCATGAATTCTCATTCAGAGAGCAATAAAACATATTATATTGTATTGCAGGTACCAGCACCAACTTCACTCCCAAGTGATGGATGGATGGATGGATGGATGGATGGATGGATGGATGGATGGATGGATGGATGGATGGATGGATGGATGGATGGATGGATGGTGTTTTACGGCCTATCAGCCTTTGAAGGCTATATAAGGCCATTAAGCACGAAAGTCACTAGAACAGATTAGAGTAAACGCAAATCAAGTCACGGTGTCCCTAGTCATTCGCCTCTTAGTCTCACTAATCGCGTAGGGAGACGTGGTGGGTCAATTCTCACCCCGAACCCACAGGGGGATTCACTACCAAGGGAGTATTCCAATCTGATACTGGCTCATGGCTGCATACAAGGGTTAATCCCATCAGTCTTCTATCGCTGCGCTCACACTGTCACAGGAACCCAGTTGTACTCCTAGGTGGGGAGAAGCAATGTGAAATAAGCACCTAGCTCAAAGATGCAACTTCTGGACCTGCACATCTTGAAATGCCGCACCCACTAGCCGCAAGTGACTGCTGGTCAAGCCTGCTGGTAAAGCATGCTGACCCCTCAGCCACAGAGCCCCACCATAGACTTACCACATCTCCCTGTGCAATTGATGAAAGGCAAAGAACTAATGAAATTGAGTTTTGACTAGATTTTACTCTTAGGCTTAGGCTATAAATCATTCTTTCAATCCATCATTTATTCAAGTAAAAACTCATACATACCTGAAACATCATCAATTTTGCTGATGTCGTTCATGAGCTGGGTGGAAAGAATGACTTCATCAAAGACCGGCACACTGCCTCCCACCAGTCCTGTGTTTCCTCCCTGTGGCACCACTGCCAGGCGCTGTGCATTGCAGTGTCTCAGCACTGCAGACACCTCTTCTGTCGTCTTGGGCCGCAGCAGGACTTGGCTGGAACCTGCAAAGAAAAAGGCTTGATATTGCTAGCTTCCAGTGTCTGTGTCAGTTTGTGTGACAGCTGAGCAGTAAAGGTGTGGGAGTCCCTGGCTGCGGACCACAGTGCCTGGCACTCAGCCATTTCCCAGGGCGTCACAGCCTTCGAGGAGCGGCGACTGCTAAATCTGGACTACAGGTACCAGCACCATCTACACTCCCTGTGGAGGATTCCAACCTGATACTGGCTTGTGGCCACATACATGCAAGGGATAATGGCACTACAGTGTGCAATCACTGCCCTCTCAGCTACCTGCTCAAGAATGCAACTCTGGGAACTGCACAGCTTCAAGCCACGCACCCACTAGCTGCAAGCAACTGCAGGTTGATGGATGGATGGAGTTTCACGGCCTATCAACCTTTGTAGGCTATGTAAGGCCATTAAGCTCAAAAATCACTTGAGAGTAAACACAAATCAAGTCCAGTGTCCCTAGTTATTCGCCTCTCACAAATCGCGTAGGGAGACGCGGTGGGTCAATTCTTACCCCGAACCCACAGGGGGACAACTGCAGGTCAATCGTGCCCACCGCTTGGCCACTGAGCTCCATCACCCATAGTATGTAAATTAGTGCGCAGCATGTAAACTGCCAGTGAACACAATACATTTATACATTATAAAACACACGCACACAACACAACACACACACAATCACACAGAGTTTTATCCATGCATTCATGTTAACAAAAATCAACCAACTTACCCTACTTTTTTTTTTTCATGAAACCTAGCTGCCATGTTGGCAAGGAGTCTGCACATGTCTACATGAGAGTCACTTGCACGTGTGCACATACACGTGCAAGTCTATGTGTGTGCATAAATCCATGTGTATGTGTGTGTACACGAGTCTGCATGCATGTATGTGTGCAGGTGTATGTGCATGCAGGCGTATGCATGCATGTGTGTGTGCATGCATGTGTGTGTGCATGCATGTGTGTGTGCATGCATGTGTGAGTGCATGTATGTGTGTGTGCGCATATTTGTGTGCAACCGAGAGAGAGAGAGAGAGAGAGAGAGAGAGAGAGAGAGAGAGAGAGAGAGAGAGAGAGAGAGAGAGAGAGAGAGAGAGAGAAGGGTGGTGATGCCATTACATAGTTTAAACAAGGGCTACTTCCAGATATGTAGGCCTAATGCTATGCATAGTGTTCATATATATTCTTACCAAATAGTACTCCTTGATTCTTACTAATACCAGTTCGAGTAGTCACGATAAGGGAAGTGCAAGTATAAAAACCTTTCTGCAAGGACTCTCACAGAATTATATCTCGCAGTCACCAACATGAATTTATCTCACCCATTCAGACCTAAGGCTAGAGTTACCGAAATGTGACAAGGGGATTAAACATTTTGTAACTTTAGACAACTCGAGGCGAGCACCTGAATAGACTGTGGGACACAAGAAGGAGTACAGACAGAAACAACTCACCTCTGCATGTGCGAAGCCAGTCTGTGTTGTAGGCCTCGAGTTCGCTCTCCTCTGTGACCACTCTCCCAGGCATAAGTCTCTCGAACGTCGCCAGGTCGGCGTCTCTCACATTCGTGACATTGGCGAACTGACCTCTCAGCTCTCTTCAGGTCGGGGTACCGCTCAATAGTGAGTGCCACGCGCTGTCGCCGAATGCAGCTACAGTGGTATCCATTACTTCCAAGTCTCGAAAGCTTTGAAGCATCAAAAAATGTTTTCGGCAGATGCTGCCAACATTTGCGGGCCACAAACATGGTGGGACAAACGAAAGAAAATACCATGCAGAAGCTCGCGATAACAGTTCGAGGGAGGCCACTCTAATAATAGTAAAATTAGAAATGGGACGATTCTGAAAATAATGCTTCAGCTAATCTGCCATGTCTACATTATTTTGAGGCACACATGATTATCCACATTGAAATGCTTTAAACAGTGAATATATAGTTTGTGAACAAAGTACATTTATTTCTCCCATTGTTTTGAGTGTAATCAACGAAGTGTGATGAAAGATGCGAGCACTTGTTTGAAAGGAACTTTCAGGGCACCTAGCCATCGCCCCAGCAGCTGGAGAACGATCCCCGGCCGAGCTGTCGATTTTATTGTGGACTGAATTTTGGCAGCCAGGAGAGCAACGCCTTTGGGTTAAATGATTCTGTCACTGATCTTGAAATATGTGGGTGCAACCTCCATCATGCGTTGAGTGGGTTTGTCTTTATAGACCTGTTTTACAAGAAACAAGTGACGTACGTGCCTTAAGTGTTTCTGGAAGGCAGTTCCAAAGTCCCAACCCTACATATGAAAAGGATTGATAGATGTGGGAAAATGAGAGCAAGTCTACCTGCACTGGTCATGGAAAAGCTTAAGGGTCGTTAGCTTGGTCCGAGCCTGAGATCCTAATTAATTGCGTGTCTTAGCAAGTTGTTATCGAATACGTGTAGGCCTACCCTCTAAATTATAAGGTAAATTTAGCAGACAAATACGCACATGATAATGATAAAAATCTGTTTTCCTCTTTTGAGAAATCATAATGAGGGAATTTCACCCCCGGTCATCGCTGTGCAGAGCCCATGCAGTGGCCTGTTTTACTCCTCGGCTGGAGAGGCAGCGTGGGTGAAGCACCCTCAGTGACCCTGCCTAAGGATGCAACTCTAGGATCTGTGCAGCTTCGAACACCGCACCAGTTAGCTGCTAGCGACTGCAGGTCAAACGCTTTGTCTGCTTGGCTACAGAGCCCCACATGTCTGATACAGAAATAAATGAAATGATGAGTAATGAATGGATACATGAATGAACAGATACATTTATGCATGATAGGTAAGATAGGTGGGGTAGGTCGTGATAGAGCACCATCGGGCTCAAGAGACAATGGGACTGAGGTTAGGTGGGGGAGCAGCGACGGCTGTGGCTAAAAACTCACCCATCCATGAATAAATGAATGAATGAATGTATAAACAGAATTGCGTACATAGCCTACAAAGGCTGTTACAGAGACGGATACAAGCCCTGGAAAGCTACCGCAAGATTCTGAACATCTCATATAAAGACCATGTCACGAATGAGGAAGTCAGCAACAGGATCAGGAGAGCATTTGGACAGTACGAAAACCTGCTCTCAATCGTGAAAAGCAGAAAGCTGAAGTGGTACGGTCACGTGTCAAGAGGCAGTGGGCTGGCCAAGACCATCCTGCAAGGTACCGTACCAGGTGGGAGAAGGAGAGGCAGGCAGAGAAAGAGGTGGAAAGACAAATTCAAAGAGTGGACAGGCTTGACCTTTGCTGACTCACAGCGAGCCACAGAGGATAAAGAACGATGGAGGAAGATTGTCCGAAAGTCATCAGTGGTGCCTCAACAACCCATCTCAGGATTAAGAAACTGAACTGAACTGAACAAAGGCTGTTAAGGCCGTGTAAATCAATCGGCAGTTTTGGCGCTATTTTGTCTGCTGTGCATTTTGAGCTGAAATGAAGTGACCGACGGCGGAATTAACACAACAACAAAAATCATTCCTGTTGTTCTTTGGATGTTGTCGTCGTCGTTATTTTCGTCTTCTGATACTTTGAAGAGATGTGCACAATCTTTTCCCAGTAACGTACGTAGAAACATTGTGCGGATTGGCATTTGAAAAGAGAGACGAAGATATGAAAGAACAAGACCAACGGTTCCAAAAGCTATTTGACTATTATATAGAAAATGTCGCATGCATCTTAGAACGGGATTACCAAGGCTGCAGACTCCCCAGCACACTGAGGGCTTCATACATCAGTGAGTCGCCTTTCCTTGCAGAGTTCTTGCTCCTGGTCCCCATTCTACTGATCTGTATATACGCGCGTCTTTTGATACTCCTTTGTGTGTGTGTGTGTGTGTGTGTGTGTGTGTGTGTATGTGTGTTTGTGTGTGTGTGTGTGTGTGTGTGTGTGTGTGTGTGTGTGTGTGTATGTGTGTGTATGTGTGTTTGTGTGTGTGTGTGTGTTTGTGTGTGTGTGTGTGCAGAACTAACTCATGGCACACGTCAGCAATTAAGGTAGTCCAACTAGACATTACAATGACACACTCAAAAACACACTGCGGTCCTGTTACATTTCTATCATCGGGTGGGAAGCCTTGACTATACTGATCGTGGTACTTGGAGGAAGGTGACCCTCAAAGGCACCAAGACCATTGAAGTGGAACTCCTGGCCAAGTCTGGACCAGAAACATCAGGCCAGGAAGGACAGAGGATTTAATGCTGCTGCTGCTGCTGCTGCTGCCGCCAGTCTGACCTGCGCATGCAAGAGTTCTGCCTGCGGGGTCCCATAAGACATTCTCATTAACGTACCCTGCAGGAGTTATCCTCGGCGCTCTCTGTCGAAAAACAACGCGTTAGGTAGAACCACCTAGTTCCGGTCGATTCTCGTAGCGTTTGCACTGAATACTAATTATTTGCTAGATCGCTCAAAGTACATGTAGTGGGGGTGGAAAACAGTACTGTGTCATGTAAAGCTCGAATGAGTAGCAGCAGATAACTGTTTAGTTCTGGCTTGAATTGACAATTTCGTTTCCCTGGTCTGGCGAGGACCGAAAATTCACTATCATCGAGTCAAGTGATCAATGTTGCGGGAAAAACGGGGACTTGGGGAAGTAGTTGCCGAGGAGGCGAGCGGTGTTGTCCCATCCGCAATCCTCTCGCTGGTAGATCCCGGTGTCCCCGTCCCTCGCGGGACGCCCGGGCTTTCCTAAGCAAGACAGCAGCTTCAATGATATGACGCAGGGGCGAAGCTTGTTTCTTTCCACTCTTTATTGGCCGTTGTTACATTACGCTCTTAGTACATAAACTTCTGGACCCTGGTGGTAAAATGGTCTATCTCTCACCCAGATGGAATGGGGTTGTAATGTCCAAAGCCAATGGTGAAGCTGAGCGCTTCATGGCGACGCTGAACAAGCACGTCCGAACCTCCGAGGCGGCGAATCTGAATTGGAAGACCCAATTACCCACTTTCTTGCGACACTACCGTGGCACTCCCCACAGCGCTACCGGTATCTCTCCATACGAAGCACTGACAGGCCGCAAGATGAACATCGGTTTGCCAAACTCTCCACTACTTCAAAATCCAATTTCGAAGTCACGTATCATATACAACGACGCCCTGAACAAGCAGAAGATGGCTGAGTATGCCGACGCCAGACGACACGCCAAACCATGTGGCATAAAAACTGACGACCACGTGTTGGTGAAACAAAGAAAATACAACAAACTGTCAACACCCTATTCTCCACTTTCCTATGTTGTCACTGAGAAGAAGGCAGCATGATAACTGCCAGACGAGGCAAGAATACTATCATAGTGCGAAATTCGTCCTTCTATAAACCCATCCAAGGCGTACAGCCCCAGATCATCAATAATGAAGAAGAAGAAGAAGAAGAAGAAGAAGAAGAAGAAGAAGAAGAAGAAGAAGAAGAAGAAGAGAGAAGAAATGGAGAAAAGACTATGAATGAGCCACAGCATGAACCGCAGCAGAAACATTCAAACAGCGCACTCCCACTCCACTGACGACAGTTCCAGCAACCCCTCAGCTGCGACACCAGATGCCCGCCATGCCGATTCAGAGTTCGACACTGAGTACTGATCGTCTATTCCCAGCTACGACGTCAACACCTGGCAGAGCTCACAATTCCGACGCTCGACCTACACCAGCGAGACCATCCCGACAGCGACGTCGTCCTGCTTACCTGGATGACTATCAAACGTGATAGTCATATGACTGACACAAGCCACGATTACCCGACAAAATATGGCGATAAGAGTTAACTGTGTCCGCAATTAGTGGAAAAAAATGTAAATTTCAATGAACCGGAAAGACATATAAATTTACACAGAAAAACACACACACACATTTGAAATCATTGTGAAATTTCATTTTTATTTATCAACATTCCGAATCAAGCTTTGAAAATAATATTTGCAAACAAGAATTGCAGGAAATGAACGTTAACCTTACTTTTATCTTACAAATATCCGAACAGAATTTTGAAATGAACACTTGTGAAAATTTGACAGTTTACGTGAATTAGTTCTCAACAGATACGCAGTACTATTTTCATTTAACTTTATTCCAGAGTAAAGTTTTATTCATTCAAGTTGGGAAGGGATGTAATGTCCAAAGCAAACGAGAAGAACTGAGTTAGTACGTCACACTGATAGGTCATATTTGGACGTCACTTTACTTCGGGCGATAGTCGAGAAGAACAATAAAGAAGCAAGCAAGATCGACACGAGCTGTTGATTATAATTTGATTGTCTTTTGTTATGGAACACAAAGACACAAAAGGGGTCTATCTCCCACCCTGGTGTAAATATAGGGTCTCTGCTCACCCAGATGGAATGGGGGACTGACTAAGCAGTCACCGCAGTCTCTATTTATCTGGACAGACATGAGCAGAACCATGGATCTATATCCATGGCAGAACAAAGCGCGGGAACAGGGGGGTTGCTATGGAGAGAAACAGGGGGGGGGGGGGGGGGGGGGGGAGGAGGAGGCAGAGAAGCGGGGGGGGGGGGGGGGGGGGGGGGGTGCTGACACAGGTCGGCGACGGACAGGGCAGCCGCGATAACAACTTGTCAGTTGTCAGCACAGAGCGCGAGAGAGGGCGAGACGACTCATGTTCCTTCTGCCTTTTGTTTCGGGGGAGACAGCAGCTGGGATAATTAATCACCCCCCACAATCCCACGGCTGGGAGAGGCATGCACTTTAGCACTAACTAAACAAATCTAAGCAACCACAGAAATATTCACAACAACAACTTGCCTGCATGGTGTAATGTATAGGCCTAACTTCTAAACTTGTAAGATTGGGGCGATGATGACAAGAAAATGGCACTAAAACACTCAAAAAGGTTCATTACAACTAAAATCACCGATTATATTAATAACTGACCATTTTTACACTTACAGATAGTACTCAAACTTTACAACGCAAACAAAACACACCTGCGGGGAGTGTCGTGGTCTCGAATCAAAACTCAATCATCAATGCACGAGTGATCGTTTCACTATCTGATCCGACATGGTATTCCAGCAAACAAGCAACTACTGCAACTTCATGAAGTTATTGAAATCTCAAAGTGTGATGGCAGACATCGATTGACCGATCGAGTTCGACTGCAGCTGCCGGTTGCATTCTCGAACATTTCGTCTGCACTGAATACTATAGATCGCTTAAAGTATGTGGGGGTGGAAAACAGTACTGTGACATTTGCCATAACCATCGTGGCAAAATTATTGATGGAAAAGTTGTCAAGCTACATGGCATTCCAGCAAACAAGCAACTACTGCAACTTCATGAAGTTATTGAAATCTCAAAGTGTGATGTCAGACATCGATTGACCGATCGAGTTCGACTGCAGCTGCCGAATCAAACGTAAGCGCTGCTCCCAAGCTCGTTTAAGTTGTTTGTGATCGTTTCGCTATCGGATCCGACAATAATTACTAAACATTGATATGAAAAGCACTATTCAAAATTTTTGGCGGGTGGTCTACCCCGCACAACTAAAATCTACGGTTAATATCATCTCCACAAGCCGAACTACGTGAAGTTATACATTACGCCGAGTGCGCGCAAGTTGATCGACTCGATGATAGTGAATTTTCGGTCCTCGCCAGACCAGGGAAACGAAATTGTCAATTCAAGCCAGAACTAAACAGTTATCTGCTGCTACTCATTCGAGCTTTACATGAAACATTATATCACACTAGCTCGATCGTCTGCTGGCGTAGTGACTATGGTTCGATCGCGTGCGTCTGCTAGCCAGCTAAGTACGTACGGTGAGGTTTGTTTACTTATCTTCTGTGGGTTTTGTGCAGAAAGTATACGTTAAAACAGTCTAATATGACTATTTTCGATTAGTTTTTAATCTAATTAATCTTTTTGCATGCTTTAATGTCATCCTTTTGCCACGATCTAGCGATCATCCCATGAGCTTCTATTTTTACCAGTCTACCGGAACTAGTGGAAGTAAAGGGACAAAACTCGGGCTGAATTTCCGTTTCAGAAGTGAGAATGTCCTATATGAGATGAAACTGACGCGAAGGACGACGACGACGACGACGACGACGACGATGATGATGACGATGATAATGATGATGATGATGATGATGATGATGATGTGTGTGTGTGTGTGTGTGTGTGTGTGTGTGTGTGTGTGTGTGTGTGTGTGTGAGTGTGTGTGTGTGTGTGTGTGTGTGTAGTTACGTTTTCGCAGATGGAAGGATGGATGAGTGGATGGATGCAGTTTTACGACCTATCACTTGTATCAGTTTTTCTCTGATATGTAAATCCATTAAGCACGAAAATCACAAGCATGCTTTATAGTGTAGGCGCAAATCAAGTCACGATGTCCCTATAGTTATTTGCAGAAACACACGAGAGGGACACCAAAAAGTTCATGTCCTTGACTAATTTGCCTGAAGAATACGTTTAGATGCATAAAATTAGCTATTTATTGCCTTACCTCGACAATGTAGCATCCATATGCGAAAACATAAGAAGATATTTACTCAAAATTGCCGCTGGCATGTATCCATTTGAAGATAGGTATCATGGGTGCAACTTTTACAAATGTTATCCTATATTATTCATACTTATATCAATAAGACTTCAGATAACAACAACAACATTCATTATATCTCCTAAAACTAGCGCACGCACACTCTCTCTCTCTCTTTCTCCAATCCTCTCTCTCTCCCTCCCTCCCTCCTTCTCTCTCTCTCTCTCTCTCTCTCTCTCTCTCTCCCTCCCTCCCTCTTCCCCCCCCCCCCTTCTCTCTTTCTCTCTTTCTTTCTCTCTCTCGTTAGGATTGGTCTTGTTGTAGCTTGTATTCTTTCAGATAACTGTTATTGTCCGTGTGCCCTAGTCAAACTAATGATAAATTTGTTATTGTTTTTCAGTACCTCAAACTCAAAGTTTGATGCTTACTGAACCATCCGGAAATGAAATCCAGAGACTGTTGTCAAAACGTAACGAAGGTTTGGAAGGTGAAAGTAGCACACCTGCACATCCAGAGGAAGTAATGATGGAGACGAGTGCCATTCCAGCAGAACTCCAGGTGGAATCTTTTCCATCAGGCGCTTCAACACAAAATCCTGAAGGAGATTCCCCTTGAAGACCAGGGAACATCAGAGACAGGCGCTGGGGCAACAACATCTTCTGGAAAAGCCATATCTTCATATTCGTCTCTTTCAAAAGAGGGTATATTTATCCTCTGTGTGTCTGCCTTTATATATGTGTGTGTGTGTGTGTGTGTGTGTGTGTGTGTGTTCTGTGTGTGTGTGTGTGTGTGTGTGTGTGTGTGTGTGTGTGTGTGTGTTGTGTGTGTGTGAGTGTGTGTGTGTGTGTGTGTGTGTGTGTGTGCGCGTGCGTGTTTGTGTGTGTGTGTGTGTGTGATTGTGAATGCGGGCTGGTGTGTGCGTGCGTGTGTTTCTGCGTGCGTGCGTGCGTGTGTTTCTGCGCGTATCCGTCTGCACCTGTGTATTTATGTGCGTATATATGTTTTCCTCTCTGAATAACCCATTCTCATGCCCTCGTTGCCAGCATCTTTCCAACTGCTGTGGTCGTCAGCCAAGCGTTTCCAGCTGTCATTGATGCCTTTGCATCTCAAATATCTCCTGCATGCATCCTTGTAGCGCAATTCAGGGCACCCATTTAGTCGGGTTCCTCTAGTCGGGTTCCTCTAGTCGGGTTCCTCTAGCCAGGCATCCCAGCAAGTTCAGCAGAACTAGAATAATATTCTTGCCTGAAATTAAAAAAACA
>JAWQFJ010001014.1:0-35000 GCA_034096865.1 Theodoxus fluviatilis | reverse complement strand
TTTTAAACATTTACCAATGTATTGCCCGTAGATTCGTCGTTAGGAATGTATAGTTAGAAGAAGAAAAAAGTAGTATTTAATGTCATCATAATAATCACTTTTAGCCTGTATCTGGTCACTTTCTTACATGATACTTAGTAAGATCATTACAGTTTGTGAGTCGGTACACTCTCCATTTGGTTATCTCGGGTTGTTTTGTGTACAATCGCATCCTGGATATGTCTTTCCATCCACTACGTTTAAAGACTATTTGATTCATGTGTTTATGCGCAATGACACACTACAAATTCATTATGGTAACATACTTTTATCATTGGATGGCCTATTCCAGTTGTGCTAAACAAATATTTTAATGTTTTCTGATTGCAGTTTTAATGAAGTGACCTTGTGAATGAATTGTGAAACCTTTTTTGATTGATGCTGTATGACCGCTATGCTTGCATCAGCCCTCCGCTCCCCAGTGCGGACAATGGAGAGAACAGGGAAGTGGCCAGTGTAACAAGATACCCATGAGAAACTCCTGCTCTCAGAGATTCCCAGGGTTTCCATGGATGGCTGCTGCCAGTCTGTGATACCAGGGGACTGTGGAGGTTGGATATAACGAGGGGGGGACAGACCGGTCAACCAGTTCGGCTCTGGATCTCAGACAAGCGAGACCTATGCCGCTCCCGTCTACGCCTGGCGGTCACCAGAGGCGAAGCGACCCTTCCCACCAATTTGATGTTTCCCAAGTTTCAACGTGGAGAATCTCCGACCATGACCTCATCAACAAGTCTGCCATCATGAACCAGTCGGATGAGTAGACTGACACCTGTCCTCTCTCTGTCCTCAGTCTCCTGCATATATGAAGTGAACTTTGGAAAAAGGAACTGAACTTTTCAGAATCTTTTCTTTATTTTGTGGTTGCAATCATATAATTAAATGAATCGATTAATTCATTGTGTTTAATCTTTGGAAACCGGCATGGTTATTATCCATTAGTATTGGTACAGTTTTTACTTTGTTTATCTTGAATGATAACTATATACATTAAAGGAATAAGTCTGTTCATGGTAACCTTTTGTTGCAATTGATTTGTGCATGGCATGAGGCATGTAAGAAAATGTGAGCCAAGTGAATTATCAACGGTCATGAGCCGTTCCGAATCTAGGAAGAATATTTAGATCATACCCCTAAATTTAAAAACTCAAGGGAGCGGCTGTGTAACAGCGGCCAACACCTTCATCTTTTTTTAACCCCACTCTCACCCCCAGTTTTCATTTAACTGTTTTACCGGACACAAAGAAATGTTGTGTCCTATCATCAAAACTTGCCACGTGTGAGGAGGCCTTATGGTGTATTTTTATTAATGCAGTTATGAAAAAAAAAGTGTAGTGTGTGTGTGTGTGTGTGTGTGTGTGTGTGTGTGTGTGTGTGTGTGTGTGTGTGTGTGAGACAGACCAGCTTTTGGTTGCTCGGAACTCGCCGTCTGGTTCTTCTGGCAGCAAGAGATTTGGTGGCAGATGTAACAACTGGTGGGGCCTGGGCGGTTCTGCCCAGACAGTGGAGTGAAACTCACCAGACACTATTGTTGGTCGAGGACATGGTGCTCCCCTAGGTGTTCATGAGGTCCTCCACATGCCCCACACGGTCGCTGGGCTTAGCCAATCGCTGGCGCTGAAACTAGTCTATTTTTAGCGCAGACTTCACTGCCTCACACTAGTGTCACAAATACGGCCTGTCACGTTAAAAATCCTATTCTAAAAATACATCCCACCAAGAGACTGTCATTGGTCGATATGAATAGATCTGATGTCACTTTCGCGCCACAAGCTAATTTCGCCATGATCATTGGACAGTTGGTTCGCGCCTTTCTACATTTGGATTTCAGAGGGTTTCCCAGGTCAATGGACGCTTTTCCCGATATCTATTAATAGTGGGGACGATTTTGTTGATCTCTGGCCACGTGTGAGTGTAACCGGAGATGGCCAGCATCAACCTACAGACTCCCTGTGGTAACGGCCGGCTTAACTTTGAAAATAGGTCAACCCCAGCGTGGAGGTTGTACTCACTGCCATGACGACTATCTCTGGAGACACGGAGGTGGAAAGTCAAGCCTGACTGTGTGCAGGCTTCAGTGTCAGGTTTACATGCGGATTGCAAAGGTGTGGAAGAATTCTAGCTATGTCCTGCCAGCTCCTCTCCAACAACAGCAACACACAGTGCAAAATTGGTTGTGCGTGAAGAAGTTCATTGATGTTTACCGTTGTCTTCCATCACATTAGCTTAGACATGCATGCTCTGACATTTCTGGAGAGCCCTCAGTCAACATTGATTTGCAATCAAAATGTGTGAGGGCTCCTATGTTTTCACAGTCTGATGACATTCTTTCTGTGTGTTGAAGAGGTTGAGATAGTGTTGGCAGAGTAGATCTCTACAGAACTGTTTTGGTTTCCTCTTACACCACGAGTAAACATGAAGGCTGGCTGAACTAACGTTTAGTTTCATTTTGGCCAGCAGTCTCGATTTGGTGAACAATCTTATTTGATAATGTGAAGTAAATTAGGCTGTTGTCACTGTCAGTGCCTTTTCTTTTTTAGCAGTTCTTCTCTATTCATGTTTAGCAGTAGTTTGGCCCCCTCACCTGTGCAAGAGTGCATGCTTTGATCATTTTCCCAAGCTGGCGTAAATTCTATTTTCTTCCTCTCTAGTGTCAGTGGTGAACTGTTCCGTTGGGAGACTTAAGTAATGTGTTGTATGCCCATTCTAGAGAGCAAGGGGAGATAGCCTATATTACAATTTACATACTGTCAAAAATGAATCTCACACACACACACTCACCCTTCCCCAAACACACTATGGCACGAACGACTGCCGTTCTGCGAGAGAAGGGCTTGGAGGAAGAGAGACAGGGGGTGGGGGGGACTGCACGGGGGGTGGGGGGGACGGGATGGGGGCGGGGCGTGATGGGGGTGGGGGGGTAGCGGATAGCGGGAGCGGTGTCAATTTGTGCCTGAGGAGCGAGACAGCAGCAGTCACACACAGTTGCGTCCCTTGCTTTGGGATTTCCAGATCTATTTATGTCTCTTGGTGGGATGTATTTTTAGAATAGAACTCTCCGGTACCAGCACGCTTCATTCTCTCTGACTCCATCACGCGTTTTCGCTTCGGTTCTAGCCTATCGCACAACCACAACAAAATGGTTGTTCACTGTACGAAGACCTCGCCACCAAACCACGAGTTCTTTTTCAGTTCCTCTACGCACCAGTTCACCTCGGTACCTCACTCCTGGCTCGCTCTGTACGCGCGCGCGCGCGCGTGTGTGTGTGTGTGCGTGTGTCTCTGTCTATCTGTCTGTGTCTGTCTGCCTGTCTGTCTGTCTGTCTGTCTGTCTGTCTGTCTGTCTGTCTGTCTGTCTGTCTGTCTGTCTGTCTGTGTCTGTCTAGTCTGTCTGTCTGTCTGTCTGTCTGTCTGTCTGTCTGTCTGTCTGTCTGTCTGTCTGTCTGTCTGTCTGTCTGTCTGTCTGTCTGTCTGTCTGTCTGTTTGCATGTCTGTCTGTCTGTCTGTGTCTGTCTGCATGTCTGTCTGTCTGCCTCTCTGAGTGTGTGTGTGTGTCTGTCTGCCTGTCTCTCTGTCTCTATCTCTCTCTCTCTCTCTCTCTCTCTCTCTCTCTCTCTCTCTCTCTCTCTCTCTCTCTCTTTCTCTGTATATCTGTTAATCCTTATAGGCTAGACTCTATTTTTGCACTTCTATTTAGTTACTTTGAGACACAGGTGGATTTCGTTGCTGGGCATCGGACATTACGTCATCAGTGGTGCGACGTCAGATTTGGCAGACTCGTTCGCACATAGCCTTTTACTTCACTGAAGAAGGAGCCTACTTGGCCCCGAAAGCTCTGAAATACAATTTTGAAGTTGGACAAAAGTCTCCAGTACTTCTTTTCATCTCTTTCTCTCTGTGTGTGTGTGTGTGTGTGTGTGTGTGTGTGTGTGTGTGTGTGTGTGTGTGTGTGTGAGTGCGTATGTGTGTGTGTGTGTGTGTGTGTGTGTGTGTGTGTGTGTGCGCGCGCGCGCGAGTGCGTATGTGTGTGTGTGTCGCTGTGTGTGCTTGTGTGTGTGTGTGTGTGTGTCACTGTGTGTATGTGTGTGTGAGTGTCTGTGTGTCTGTGTGTGTGTGCGAGTGCGTATGTGTATGTCTGTGTGTGTGTGTGTGTCTGTGTGTATGTGTGTGTGTGTGTGTGTGTGTGCGAGTGCGTATGTGTATGTCTGTGTGTGTATGTGTTACAAGACAGCTAGGCTCTCTAATTATGATTACTTGATTGTCTAGGGGAAATGCACTGCTATCTTGCAACATTCACCCACCTTTCTCGCTGTCAAGAATGGACAGGACAAACAGAGAAGATGAGTACAGACATCAAATTCCAAATGACTTTAATAATGCTTAAAAGATAGGTAATGGTTCTTAAATCAACGTGCATGAATAATAATAATTATTTAATTAAATCCTAATTTTAGCCAGCCAGCCTGTATATAGAGGTAGAACTTATCTGGGAGAGGAGAGTTCACGTGAATCCGCTCCGTGAAGGAATGCTGACAGGGTCAGAGCCGTTGACCCCGGTGATCGTCCTTGAAGGGGTACTGTTTTGGAGCATGGGGGAGTGACGACTGACGCAGGGGGTGGGTCCTGGTATGAAGGGAGGGTTAGAGCTGTATCATATCCCCTTCCGTCCTTCCTGGTGGGGGTGGCATGGGGGGTGGGGAACGGCCATCCAAGCTTGTGGCTGTTTAGCGCGCCAGCTTCTTCCTCTGAGACGGCTGACGCTGGGGGTCATTAGGAGAGGCCAGCACGACTCGAGTGGGAGGTGATGAGAGGTGGAGGGCAGACATGTCACTTGTCCTTCCTCCCATACCCGCCTTGGCCTAGCCACCATGATTCCACTCAGCACTTCCAGCAGGAGAGCGAAGAATGCCAGCCCGGAGCGAGCAGACTCTGGCTTTTTTCATTCTCTCCCTCATATCTCCATTCACAGTCTCAGAGAATCCCTCCCTCTAAACCAATAGCGTAATGCGGAATTGGCGGGTGCTGGCCTTGCACATTTTCCCCGCTCACTCAGGAGTTCACTTCCTCTAAACCAATAGAGTAATACGGAATTGGCGCGTGATGAGGCCAGCACATTTTACCCGCTCTAACTTAAAAAGTTGGCCAATCACGTTAAACGTCTATACATACTGGAAGCTTGGCGCCTTTTAACTTGAAAATGTTCACTGTTTCATCACAAGGCTTCACCACAGTAATCTCAAAGCATTCTCAAAGCATGGCTGGTTTTTCCTAACAGTACAGTTATTTGAGGCTGGGCTGACTTCTACATCCTTAAGTGTTCATTACTTAACACATGCATAAACATGTAATTTATAACAGTAGTAGAATGATACTTCATTAACTCACACAGAAAACAAGGAGAAAGGATCATTTTAATGTACACACCAGTAACTCCGTCACCTTGATTACACTTGTGTACCATGCTTGATAATGTGACGGGGACGTACCGTCACAGTATGCTAGTGCGTATGTGTGTGTGTGTGTGTGTGTGTGTGTGTGTGTGTGTGTGTGTGTGTGTGTGTGTGTGTGGTGTCAATGCGCGTTCCTGATGGGTCTTTGATCTTGGGCACTGCGACTCATAGTGTCATATATTTCACACGGTGTGTTCGTGTGTGTGTGTGTGTGTGTGTGTGTGTGTGTGTGTGTGTGTGTGTGTGTTTGTGTGTGTGTGTGTGAGAAAGAGAGAGAGAGAGAGAGAGAGAGAGAGAGAGAGAGATTGGTTTATTGATTGATTGATTGATTTTTTATTTATCAAGGATGAAATTTTCGGCATTTCTGCCTTTCTTATAAATTGTCCTTGCTCATAAAGAAATTAAAACACTGATAATTAAGTTTCCTCGCCCCACCCAGGGTGTTTGTGCTGGTACCGCGGGTTTTTCTTTCTTTCTTTCTTTCTTTCTTTCTTTCTTTCTTTCTTTCTTTCTTTCTTTCTTTCTTTCTTTCTTTCTTTCTTTCTTTCTTTCTTTCTTTCTTTCTTTCTTTCTTTCTTTCTTTCTTTCTTTCTTTCTTTCTTTCTTTCTTTCTTTCTTTCTTTCTTTCTTTTCTTTCTTTCTTCTTTTCTTTCTTTCTTTCTTTCTTCTTTCTTTCTTTCTTTCTTTCTTTCTTTCTTTCTTTCTTTCCTTCTTTCTTTCTTGCCTTTGCTTTGCCTTTCCCTCTCACTTTCCCTGTACCCTCTCTTTCACTTCCTTTCTCTTTCTTTCTCTTTTCTTTTTCTTTCTTTCTCATGGAGACGAGCGTTTACCGGGAAAACTGTGAGTAGACCCCTTGTTTTTATTAATTTTATAGTGGACTATCCCTCGGACGAGCGTTTTAAATTAGAATGGGTGAATGGATGGAGTTTTACGGCCTATCAGTCTGTGATAAGGTGCACCTATCACCAAGTGTATTGTATATCTACTGTGTTCATCCTCTATTCAGTTACCCCTGCTGCTGTCTCTTCCCAACCCCCTATCCTGTGTGTCAGATCTATCTGTCAGACCTCTATCCAACCCCCCTTCCCAATCCTTTGTGTAAGGCTGTGGTCTGATTTTTGTTGCAGCTGCCCTGTCAGTTGCTGCCCTGTCAGTCACTCGTTACATTAGCGTGACCCTCGGCTAGTGAACCGCTCCCCTTAGTTTGCGGAACAGCCAGATTGTCAGCACCCACCCGCACCTCTCTGACCCCCTGTCTTCCATTCTTCGTATGAGGGTTCCCTTTTGCACCTGGTCTTGTCCATCCCCATAAATAGAGGCTGCAGTGCTTGCTTAAGAGACCCCATCCCATCTGGGAGTGAGACCATTTCACCACCCGGGTCCAGAAGTTCATATACTAAGAGCTTGTACCAACGGCCAATAAAGGTTGGAAAGTAACTCGACTTCGCCCCTGCGTCTTACTTGACTCCAACCTTACCACCGACCACCACAAGTCTTTGCATGCTATGCACGAAAATCACAAGAGTACTTTAGAGTAAACGCAAATCAAGTCACAGTGTCCCTAGTTATTCGCCTCTAATAAGGCCGTCGTACACGAGGCGATTTTACTCTGGCAATCTCGCAAGCGTCATTGTGGCAGCCAATCACGACTGGCAATAGTGGAGCAAAGGCGTCAGTAGTGCTCTGCCATTGGAAGATATTTTTGTCAGTCCGTGTGTGGCGTGTGGAATAGCCTCGTGTGCGAGAAGGCCTTACGAATCGCGGAGGGAGACGCGGTGGGTCTACTCTGACCCCCAACCCACAGGGGGCTTTTACATCGGACTTGGGACTGTTTTATGGAGAGGAGCGTTTTGTGTTTATAGACCACTGGGAGACAGTTATAGGTCATCAAAAATTAACTGTCATAACTGTCTTTTTTACGTTTACTTATAATGATATTTTAAAAAAACAAGCATCAGGGCGAATTAACATCCCCTCTAGAGCCTTTTAAAACGAGCAAGTTTTACCCTTTTATCGCTGTTCCACCATAGT
Source organism: Theodoxus fluviatilis (assembly GCA_034096865.1). Lineage (NCBI taxonomy): Eukaryota > Metazoa > Mollusca > Gastropoda > Cycloneritida > Neritidae > Theodoxus > Theodoxus fluviatilis. The sequence continues at coordinate 27,480 of JAWQFJ010001014.1, read as the reverse complement.
TTGAATCATTTACGTGAGAGACCCAGAGAGAGAAAGGGGGGAGCTGGGGGGTGTGGGGGCGGATGGAGGGAGAGGGGAAGGGAGGGTGGGAGGGGGGAGTGGGAAGGGAGAGAGTGGAGGGGAGGGAGGGGGTAAAGGGAGGGAGAGAGGGGGAGGGGTGGTTCTTGAGGCAGTCAGGATGGATAAACATACTTTAACACCCACGACGTACTGGGTCTCGAACCGCTTTACACTTCACCCCCTGATCACCGGACCGTATATCAATCCTTCACTGGCACCTGGCAACAAACAGTGACAGACACGACGCACGCAGTCAAGTACCAGCACCATCTCCACTCCCTGGGGAGCATTCCAAGCCGATGCTGCCACACGGCTGCTTACAAAGGTTAATGGCACTACAGTGTGCCACCATTGCCCTCACAGGTTTTCTCATGGGTGCGGAGAAGCAATGCGAGTAGAGCATCTTGCTCAAGGCCGAAATTCCGGGAACCGGGCAGCTTCGAACGTCGCACGCACTAGCCGCAAGTGAATGCAGGTCGAGCGCGCTAACCACTCGGCCACAGTGTACCGGATGTGTTCAAAGTCCGCGCACGTGACAAACAAAAAGCGCATGCGTCATCAAACGGTCGCCAAACTGCGCAGCTTTCGTCATCTGCTGCGCACCGTGACGTCAGTACTGAAGACGCTGCCCTATCCAGCAAAAACCTCATTACGCTCCGCTTTGTGGCAGAGTGAACAGATTGTCAGCAATTGCAGCCGTGAAGACGAACCCACAGCGCAGCAGAGAAAAGTTCTCATTCTGTCACCGTCTAGCCGAAGTCGCTGAGGGAACGCTACTTGTAGAGCAGGTGAGATATTCATTGCAGTTCTTCCTCTTCCATTCCGCGCGCATGACGTACATAGGAGCGACAGGTAAGTGAACTTCGTCAGAAAGCAACGGGTGGTCTTGAATGGGGCATGCATGGCAGCATTTTTGTGAAATGTCTTCATGACTGAAATGTTGTAGAAAACGGCGTGTAGATAATGACCTGACACAATTGTATGCCGTCAGTTTATATAGTCTCAAAGTAGGTAGTGGCAGCGCCCAAATTTTCGCCATCAGATGGAAACCTCGTTATCTCCGGAACTGTTCATGATAGAGCCTTAATTTTTAAAAATTCTATCATATTGTAGAATCATAATAAATCAGAATATTCTATTCAATAGTGATATTTCAATTTTCGCTGCCACTACCTACTTTGAGACTACATAAACTGACGGCATGCAGACACTTAAGGCAAAAAAACCAGTTGTGGTTACAGTAACCTGACCAATCTTTTTTTTCTGCTGACCCAAAACTTTTTCAAAATCATGCACACACTAAAAAGAAAGAAAAGAAATGAAAGAAAAAAAAGTTGGTAAACAACAAACTGCCTGGGAATCCACTGTTTAAGTTTTAAAACACATTTTCAGTAAAAGTTTGTTTCATGTTCAATCTGGCATCTAATGAAAAAAAGGGGAAAAGTTCAGACTGAAGTTTTGGGTTGCCTAAGTGTTGTGGCTGTCTTGCTGTGACAATACAGGCAGACCGGTCACTAGTGGCTGTGTGGCTGAGTGGTTAAGGTGCTTGACCTGTAGTCGTTTGTGGTCAGTGGATGCAGCGTGGAAGCTGCCCGGTTACTAGATTTGCATCTTTGAGCAAGATGCTTTACTTGCATTGCTTCTCCCCCTCCCAGGAGTCAAAGCGGGTAGCTGAGAGGGCAGTGATGGCACATTGTGGTGGGATTAACCCTTGTATGCAGCCATGAGCCAGCATTGGCTTGGAGTCCTCTGCAGGGAATGGAGTTGGAGCTTGTATCTGTGTACATCATAAATGTCTGTCACTGTGTGTGTTGTCAGTAAAAAAAACAGGTCAAGGAGCCCAGTGATCAGGGGGTAAAGAGTAAAGCAGTTTGAGGCCCAGACATGGGTGATGAGTCATTATATAAAACCACTGTTGTGTGCTTTCAGACACACTTTTCATCACTGCAATTTTTGTGTGCATGTAGAGACACTTCTGCACAGTGATTGTTGCATTGTGACAATACAGTCAGACACATCACTGCAGTGACTGTGTTGCTGTGTGCATGTAGAGACACTTCTGCACAGTGATTGTTGCATTGTGACAATACAGTCAGACACATCACTGCAGTGACTGTGTTGCTGTGTGCATGTAGAGACACACTTGATCACAAGGATCGTGTTGTGACAATACAGTCGGACAGGTCACTGCAATTTCTGTGTTGCCGAGTTGCAAGCACACATTCAGCACAGTGATTTTGTTGCACATGACAATACAGTCGGGTAATTAAGTCACTGCAATATCTTTGTGCATGTAGAGACACTTCTGCACAGTGATTGTTGCATTGTGACAATACAGTCAGACACATCACTGCAGTGACTGTGTTGCTGTGTGCATGTAGAGACACGTCTGCACAGTGATTGTTGCATTGTGACAATACAGTCAGACAGGTCACTGTGGTGTCTGTATTGCTGTGTGCCTGCATACACATACATCATTACATTGACTCTCCCAACTAATGAGAAAGCTGATAAACACTTGTAGGTACATATCTTTTGGTATTGATGGAAAGTTGTGAAACCAGTTGTCTTCTTAGCCTCGCTTGGATTCCCACATACTGTAAAATTTGTCTCAATCTCAATTATGATTATCATCTCCATCAAGTGACCACTTTTGGTGATCATTGCTCTCTTTACCAAGCTAAACAGTTTGCAAAATTCAAAACTAGCTAGAAATTGATACAATGATGCAGTCAAGCAAATGTTTTCAGTGAATACAGCTTTACAAGAATGTGCCAATGCCCTGCTCATTTCAACAAGGTCTAGAAAGTTGTATTATACAGTCAGCCAGGTCACTGTATTGTCAGTGTATTTGCTGTGTGCAGTGAGTACCTCTCTGTACAAAATGCACAGAGATGGACTGGAATCATTCCTTTGATGTGGGATGCATTGCATACAGATTTAATTTAAACTTTGCCCTCTGGAAGAAAAAAATACTTTGTCTCGTCCATTACATATAGCAGACAAATGAAATGAGAGGAAATATGCACAAGGATTTTTCCCCTCTAGAGAGACATGGATATAATTATCTGGTAGTACTTATTTACAAACCTAGGAAAATGCTTGCAGGTAAGTTGTAGATAAGTTGGAAGGGAAGGGAAGTTCCTGTAACTACTTTTTGTTTTTGCTTTGGCACGTCGTAGACCTTGAACCAAAGTAGATGCAGTCATACAGAGGAGTAGGTGCACCGTAGATGTTCATCTAAATGCATTTGATCAGTCTTAATGCACTTCTTACATGGACGGATAGATGATATTTTACAGTAGACAGCGTAAGGCCATTGAGCATTCAAATCACATCACAGCTATACTTTGCCTAAAACATTGCATAAGTGTGAGCTTTCAAAGGCTGTTCACAGTCTATGATCCTCTAATGAAGATTTGCTTTGATTTCTCCACAGAATCAGGGTGACTGCATCTGGCAGCTTGATTTGATTCTGTTTTCCTGGACTGGACTGGTGGAGTGTGTGCATTGGTAGAGACCTGAAGGGCTCCAGTGCAGCATTTTCTGCAGACAAGCAAGTCAGGAAGGCGGGCAGCTACAAGTGAGTATTGCACTGACTGCAGTGCATTGACTGCACTAAAACTGATCACTGCAGTATGAATTGTACTCGAGAACTGCAATAACACACCACGTACACATGCATGCGTGCGTGCACACACACACACACACACACACACACACACACACACACACACACACACACACACACACACACTCCATTGTCATCATCATCATCGAAGCCCTTTGCATCATGAATATGATGTCTGTGATGTCACATGTGGGACCTCGGCCCAAACTCTGATGCGCAGGAGTGTCCGCACAGGGCAGGCTACAGCAGCAGCAGCAGGATTTCATCCTCTGTCTTTTCTGGCCTGGCATTGCACACACACATACACACACATACACACACATACACACTGTGCCCAAAGTAGAGCATCTACAATGAGCACAACACAGACAGTGCACCACTGAGCCTGCAAAACTCAGGAGCAGTAGTTCATAAATTGCATGCACAGATGGCATCATGGATGGATGGAGAGATAATATTTTGCACTCGGCTTTTGTAGACGGTGTCAGGCTATTGATGAGTTTGGGTCAAGGAAGCTTCAGTGGTACTTGGCTGTGTCTTGTCGGATCAGTGGATGACTCAAAATGACCGTGACCGTGCAGATTGGGTTGCTTTTCACAGATGGCAGTGCATACATGTGATGTGCTTCTCACTGTTCAAGAATGGAAAAATGTGTGTATGCAGAGGTATTTGCTGTTTGAGGGTTCATTTGTATATTTTGAGGAGTATCTTTATAGGTTATTTCTGGACAAATGCTGTCGCAAATGTTTTATCTTTGAACACTTGAAGGAGCGATAATACACTGTACATGTCCACTCAGTTATGTCCCTTGAATTGATCTGGGAGTGTATGGAGGCAGAACATTTAAGAGAAAATTGTCTATAATTGAACCCGGGTTGCTTTCATTTCTTTGAATAATTTCCCTTGCCACTTGAGATGTCACCATGGTATGTTCTATCAGTATCAGTGAAAAACTGCTGTGATGTCTGTATTGTCATGTTACTTCATCAAACAGCAACTTCTTCACCTATTCTCACACCTGATCACAGCCATGTTCTCTTGGACTTTCCCCTTGCCAATTGATGATTGGCCGTTGCCTAGTGGCCCGCCTCGCCTCGACTGGTTTTCGAGAAATAATTTGCCAACTGGTTAGGCTAAGCAGTGCATCCCTGATCTCCATGTCTGCCTTGGCCTTCCAACTCTTTTCCTGTAAATTCCAGTCCATTGCCTGCCTTGTGTTGTCAGTTGGTTTTGATGGGGTGTGTCCTATCCACTCCCACTTGTTTCCTCACATCTTGGCTATGGGTGTCTGATTGGTCCTCTCCCACAGGTTGGCACTGAAAATCTTCTCAGGCCACCTGATTTTTCAGGATGCATCATAGATCCATTGACAAAAGACCTGGAGCTTGTTGGTGTTGGTGACTCTCCGTGTCACAGATCCATTCTCTTTGCCACAAAGCAGAACACAAACTACTCAGACCACTGTTATTTGGACTATACAATTGTCAAGTTCTCTTTTCCTCAAACATTCCTCTTTGACCGATGGTATGGAGGAAGGAGATTATCGAGTCTTCCCCCCACCCTTCTTGGGATACAGAAGCTCAGACGTTGTACCACTGCAGCATGCTAAACACATGAAATACATGACTGCTGTACATAACACTTTCGCTGTACCTGAAGCAGTGCATCTATTGTGTGTACAGCAACAAAGACAGTGTACTATTGCAGCATGCTAAACACATGAAGCACAAGAATGGTCAATACAATATGTTCACTTTACCTGAAGCTGTGCAGCAATATTGTGTAAAGCAACAAAGACATTGTTCTGTTGCAGCATGCTGAACACATGAAATACAAGAATGTCAATACAGCACGTTCACTGCACTGATAGCTGTGCATCAATATTGTGTACAGCAACAAAGACATTGTACTATTGCAGCACATGAAGTACATGAATGCTCTATACAACATAGTCCCTGTACCTGAAGCTGTGTATGTAAGATGTGTACAGCAATAAAGACAGTGTACTATAGCAGCATGCTCAACACTTGTAGTACAAGAGTGGTCAATACAACACTTTCACTGTACTGATAGCTGTGCATCAATATTGTGTACAGCAACAATGACAGTGTTCTATTGCAGCATGCCCAACACATAATGTGGATGAATGCTGTATACAACACAGTCACTTTACCCAAAGCTGTGTATCATTAGTGTGCATAGCCATAAAGACACTGGGCTCTGGTCAGAATTTGTGTTCTAATATTTATAAATAATGTCATACACATGTTACATAAGAGACACTCATCAGGGGAGATAATCATTCCTGGTGCTTGCTGAATACTTAATGTGCAGCATATGCAGCTGAAAACTCATCATTTGTTTGGTTTCTCAATTTTTTGCCTCCAAGATTTTTACTCCTGATGTTGATTGCAGCATTTACTTGTTTTGGTCTGAACTGGCATGAGTGATGGACAGATTTTATTTGTAGTAATGGATTTGTGTTAGCCTTGACCAACCACTTGTAGCTGAAATATCAACACACACACACACACACACACACACACACACACACACACACACACACACACACACACACACACACACACACACACACACACACACACACACACACACACACACACACCTCCCGTTTTTTCTTGTCTTTTATTTTTTTATTCTTTTGCTCCTTCTTCCATTTGCTTGTCTTTCTCCTCCTCCTTCTTCACCTCTTACAGTAAGTACTGTTTTTTTTACTCTTTTTCCCCCCTCCACATCTTCTACCGCTTTTTCATCATCATCTGTAGAAGCAGCAACGTGCTCTCCTTCTGCACCCCGTTCTTGTTTCCTATGCTGCTCCTCCTTATGCTGCCCCTTCTTGTTGGCTATGCTGCTCCTCCTTATGCTGCCCCTTCTTGTTGGCTATGCTGCTCCTCCTTATGCTGCCCCTTCTTGTTGGCTATGCTGCTCCTCCTTCTGCTGCCCCTTCTTGTTGGCTATGCTGCTCCTCCTTATGCTGCCCCTTCTTGTTGGCTATGCTGCTCCTCCTTATGCTGCCCCTTCTTGTTGGCTATGCTGCTCCTCCTTATGCTGCCCCTTCTTGTTGGCTATGCTGCTCCTCCTTATGCTGCCCCTTCTTGTTGGCTATGCTGCTCCTCCTTATGCTGCCCCTTCTTGTTGGCTATGCTGCTCCTCCTTATGCTGCCCCTTCTTGTTGGCTATGCTGCTCCTCCTTATGCTGCCCCTTCTTGTTGGCTATGCTGCTCCTCCTTATGCTGCCCCTTCTTGATTGGCTATGCTGCTCCTCCTTATGCTGCCCCTTCTTGTTGGCTATGCTGCTCCTCCTTATGCTGCCCCTTCTTGTTGGCTATGCTGCTCCTCCTTATGCTGCCCCTTCTTGTTGGCTATGCTGCTCCTCCTTATGCTGCCTCTTCTTGTTGGCTATGCTGCTCCTCCTTATGCGCTGCCCCTTCTTGTGGCTATGCTCTGCTCCTCTTATCTGCCCTCTTCTTGTTGGCTATGCCGCTGCCTCCTTATCTGCCCTTTGGACTCACATGCGAAGCAAAAGTGGGACTCTATGTACTCGAGCCGTGTCGTCCGTCCGTCCGGGCAGTTTCGGGCGTCCGTCCGTCCGCTCCGCGGCGTAAAAAACAACAACGTTTGGATTTTTCCTCGGAGACTAATTAAGTCCCAGTCAACACCAAATGGGCATGATGGTGTATGATGAACACAGGCCTCAAAAAGACATACATAGTGCACTTGACCTTGCTTCAAGGTCAAGGTCACAGGAGCCATAAATGTGGGTCTCAAAAACAGTCATTTTGTTCACATTTTCCCAATTAGACTCCCACGTCTATTTGAGTAATGGCGACGTTTAGCTACAAGTGGTTATATAGGTCAAAGCAAAAAAGCCCTATCTTTTGGATACCAGTTTGGTTGACCTTGCTTTTCAAGGCAAGGTCACAGGAGCTCTTTCCAAAGTTGGAAATGGTATAACATATTTTCGAAGTGACCTTGACCCTGAACTATGGAAGAATAACTGTTCTGTTTCAAAACTTACACTAATTATGTGGGGGCAGGCATGTTCATATTTTCATCATGAGACACATTTTGTTCACATATACATTCAAGGTCAAGGTCACTTGGACCCTTATGATAAATGTGACCAAAATGGGGTAGTGGCACCACCAAAGTGACTTTATCTCATGGTTAGAAAGTGGCCAAGTAAGCACCATTGTCTGCTTCCTATGTCTTGAATTTAACAGCTTTGTGTATGCATGACTTTGGATGCCTTGACCTTCGGGTCAAGGTCACATGGTTATTTGGGTAGGAAAAATGTTGTAAAGCCATTTCGTCTTAGTGTCATGACTGTCATTGGTAGGTTTAGTTTGTTTGACCTTGACCTTGAAGGTCACCTGAAGGTCAAGGTCATATAAAGGTCAAGGTCAAGCATGTGAGTCGTATGGGCTTTGCCCTTCTTGTTATTGGCTATGCTGCTCCTCCTTATGCTGCCCCTTCTTGTTGGCTATGCTGCTCCTCCTTATGCTGCCCCTTCTTGTTGGCTATGCTGCTCCTCCTTATGCTGCCCCTTCTTGTTGGCTATGCTGCTCCTCCTTATGCTGCCCCTTCTTGTTGGCTATGCTGCTCCTCCTTATGCTGCCCCTTCTTGTTGGCTATGCTGCTCCTCCTTATGCTGCCCCTTCTTGTTGGCTATGCTGCTCCTCCTTATGCTGCCCCTTCTTGTTGGCTATGCTGCTCCTCCTTATGCTGCCCCTTCTTGTTGGCCTTGCTGCTCCTCCTTATGCTGCCCCTTCTTGTTGGCTATGCTGCTCCTCCTTATGCTGCCCCTTCTTGTTGGCTATGCTGCTCCTCCTTATGCTGCCCCTTCTTGTTGGCTATGCTGCTCCTCCTTATGCTGCCCCTTCTTGTTGGCTATGCTGCTCCTCCTTATGCTGCCCCTTCTTGTTGGCTATGCTGCTCCTCCTTATGCTGCCCCTTCTTGTTGGCTATGCTGCTCCTCCTTATGCTGCCCCTTCTTGTTGGCTATGCTGCTCCTCCTTATGCTGCCCCTTCTTGTTGGCTATGCTGCTCCTCCTTATGCTGCCCCTTCTTGTTGGCTATGCTGCTCCTCCTTATGCTGCCCCTTCTTGTTGGCTATGCTGCTCCTCCTTATGCTGCCCCTTCTTGTTGGCTATGCTGCTCCTCCTTATGCTGCCCCTTCTTGTTGGCTATGCTGCTCCTCCTTATGCTGCCCCTTCTTGTTGGCTATGCTGCTCCTCCTTATGCTGCCCCTTCTTGTTGGCTATGCTGCTCCTCCTTATGCTGCCCCTTCTTGTTGGCTATGCTGCTCCTCCTTATGCTGCCCCTTCTTGTTGGCTATGCTGCTCCTCCTTATGCTGCCCCTTCTTGTTGGCTATGCTGCTCCTCCTTATGCTGCCCCTTCTTGTTGGCTATGCTGCTCCTCCTTATGCTGCCCCTTCTTGTTGGCTATGCTGCTCCTCCTTCTGCTGCCCCTTCTTGTTGGCTATGCTGCTCCTCCTTATGCTGCCCCTTCTTGTTGGCTATGCTGCTCCTCCTTATGCTGCCCCTTCTTGTTGGCTATGCTGCTCCTCCTTATGCTGCCCCTTCTTGTTGGCTATGCTGCTCCTCCTTATGCTGCCCCTTCTTGTTGGCTATGCTGCTCCTCCTTATGCTGCCCCTTCTTGTTGGCTATGCTGCTCCTCCTTCTGCTGCCCCTTCTTGTTGGCTATGCTGCTCCTCCTTATGCTGCCCCTTCTTGTTGGCTATGCTGCTCCTCCTTATGCTGCCCCTTCTTGTTGGCTATGCTGCTCCTCCTTATGCTGCCCCTTCTTGTTGGCTATGCTGCTCCTCCTTCTGCTGCCCCTTCTTGTTGGCTATGCTGCTCCTCCTTATGCTGCCCCTTCTTGTTGGCTATGCTGCTCCTCCTTCTGCTGCCCCTTCTTGTTGGCTATGCTGCTCCTCCTTATGCTGCCCCTTCTTGTTGGCTATGCTGGTCCTCCTTCTGCTGCCCCTTCTTGTTGGCTATGCTGCCCATCCTCTCCTCCGTCTGCTCTTACGCTCTTTCCTCCTTATGCTCTTTCTTCCTCCATCTCCACCACTACCATTTTTTACATTATTATTAGATGAAGGAAAAAAAGGTGGTTACCGCAACATGGAAAATAAATTGGGTCAGTAAGTAAGTGAAAACTTTTTTAAAATTTTAATTAAACAAGAAGCGTGATTGAACATAAATCACAATTTCTGTTTTTTTTTTACTCACATGCGAAGCAAAAGTGAGTCTATGTACTGAGCCGTGTCGTCCGTCCGTCCGGGCGTCCGTCCGGGCGTCTGTCCGGGCGTCCGTAAAAAACTTAAACGTTGGATTTTTCTCGGAGACTATTAAGTCTATCAACACCAAATGTGGCATGATGGTGTATGATGACAAGGCCTCAAAAAGCATATATAGTGACTTGACCTTGCTTTAAGGTCAAGGTCACAGGAGCCATAAATGTGGTCTCAAAAACAGTCATTTTTCACATTTTCCCAATTTTTCTCCCAGGTTATTGAGAATGGCGACCTTAGCTACAAGTGGTATATAGGTCAAAGCAAGCCCTATCTTTTGATACCAGTTTGGTTGACCTTGCTTCAAGGTCAAGGTCACAGGAGCTCTTCAAAGTTGGATTGTATACATATTTTGAAGTGACCTTGACCCTGAACTATGGAAGATAACTGTTTCAAACTTAATAATTATGTGGGGCACATGTTATACTTTCATCATGAGACACATTTGGTCACATATCATCAAGGTCAAGGTCACTTTGACCCTTATGAAATGTGACCAAAATGGGGTAGTGAACCACTAAAAGTGACTATTTCATGGTAGAAAGTGCCAATAAGCACCATTGTGCTTCCTATGTCTTGAATTAACAGCTTTGTGTTGCATGACCTTGGATGACCTTGACCTTTGGTCAAGGTCACATGTATTTTGGTAGGAAAAATGTGTAAAGCATTTCTTTGTGTATGATGTCATTGGTAGGTTTATTTGTTTGACCTTGACCTTGAAGGTCACCTGAAGTTCAAGGTCATATAAAGGTCAAGGTCAAGCATGTGAGTCGTATGGGCTTTGCCCTTCTTGTTTAACCAGTTTTTTAATACTTGAATAGTTGATTCCCCAAAGGCTCACATGGCAGGAAAGATAGGACAGCACACACTTTGTTGATTACCATCCATTTCTTCCTTCATTTTGTTTCACCCACCCAATGGGAAAAAAAGTTTATAGAGTTTGCAGAGAAAAATAGGGTCGATCAGATTACTGTTACCACAACTTTTCTTTTGATTAAAGGATGGGGAAAAGTTGTTGTTGTGGATAAGATGATTTAACAGTGTGTGTGTGTGTGTGTGTGTGTGTGTGTGTGTGTGTGTGTGTGTGTGTGCGTGTGTGTGCATGTGCGTGTGTGTGTGGTGGTATGTCCTACATTTTATTTTTGTTTCAAGGAGGCCAGATTGACACTGCTCACATTTGTGTGTTTGTGCATGTATATGTGAATATAAATCAAAATTTCAATTTTGCTAAAACGGTTTTTTCTCCTTTAAGCTATGCTCATAGGGAAGATAGAACTGCACAAAGCTTGTTGTTTACCTTTGGTGCATGTGGTTTGGTTTGGTTTGTCTTTGGGTTTTTGTTTTTTTCCATGATTTAAGAAAACGTTTAAGGTTGGTAGGAAAAAACAGGGTTGGTTAAGTTACCCCAACCACAACTTTATTTTACTGGCCATGGATCCTTATACTCCCCACCCTGTTGCTCCTCTTCTTTCCTCCTCCATCTTCACTGCTACCATCAACATCATCATCACAGTTATCACCATCATCACCATCACCACAATAATTACTATCACCAACACTGCCTTTCCTTCTTCCTCCTACCTCACCTTTCCTCTACCTGCTCTTCCTTTTCCTCTTCCTCCTCCTCCTCTTCATCTTCTGCCTCTGCTTTTCCCTCTTTCTCCTCCGACTCCTGCCCTCATCATCATCATGCTCCAAGTGTTTGACCAGCCTGCCTTCCTCCTTCCCCTTCCAACATGCATGCATGCATGCACACATACACAGATGCACACATGCATGCACATGCACTCATGCACACACACATGTGCACAGGATTAAATGCACAGATGCACAAACATATAGATACGCATGCACACACACACATATGCACATACATGCACACACATATGCAAATACACACAAACATGCACACACACACACACACACACACACACATGCATACAGGCCCTTACACACATGCATGTACACACACCTATGCCTACCCAGGAGTAAATGGGATACCAATAGGGGTTGAGCTGGAAAATGGTGAAAAATACCTTGAATGAATGAATGTTTTTATCTGCAGTTTGGTTGTATGCTCCCCAGGGAGTAGAGATGGAGTGATAAGGCCCCCCCAAAAAGTTACAGTTGCAGTAACTGGTTGTAGTAATCTGCTGACCCTAACCTTTCTTTTCAATCATGCAAAAAAAGAGAAAAGAATGAAAAGAGATTAAAGGTAAATAATGAACAGCATGCTGTCCCATCTTCCCTGCCCTATGAGCACTCAGGGAATCCACTATTTAAGTTTTTAAAAGCATTTTCAGTGACAGAAATGTTTATGTTCAATCTGTCTTCTTCTTTTTAAAAAAATGTCAGGCTGACCTACCTAACCTCCCCCCCCCCCCCCCCCCCCCCCATGTTACCATAACCACAACTATTGCGGGTGGGTGGGAATGGTTGCTTGCCTAAGATGATAGTCCCATGGCCAGGGATAAAAGTATGAGGAATGAGCAATCCTTGAATTGGTATAAAGTCTCAGTATGTTGTTGTTGTTGCGTACCTGGGCTAAACACTCCCAGGATCACCCAAGTGGGTGAGATGATTGCGTGTGTGACTGTTTTTGAACACCCCGCCATATAGGCAGCTACACTCCGTCTTCAGGGGATTTGATCTCTGTCTCCAGAGAATGCCAGTTATGTTAGGAGCTTACCACGGCTGAAGATAATCCCCACATAACAGTACAACATAACAACATTTTGCTGTAGCCTTGGTTTTTGGCTGGAGTCAACAAATAACAACAGCCTTTGCCCAAGGCAAAGTCTCAGTATAAAAAGGCACCTCCCTTTATGTGGACTCATGAATTTTCTTGCTTCTCTGCAGTGCCTGGAAAAGGAAGAAAACGAACCACAACGCCCGTGGCATCCAAGAGGTCACGCATGGAGGACCTCGCCAACACGTCGGGATTCTCTCAGGACAAGGTGGAAGTGTCTGCAGCCATGACTCCCCCAGAGAAAGAGTCTCCTCAGCGTGTCCAGCCTGAAGAACCCAGAGCATCTGCTGCCAGCTCTTCCTGTCCACTGAGAGATGGACAGATGCCGGCCGGAATTAAAATCCCACCAGGCTACACCGAAAAGCGGTGTCTCGTGGTGCGGCTGGTCCGTCTGTCCTTTGGAGTCGGCACCCATGACGTCCCAGGATCTCACGGGTGTGGAAAGTAACTGGTCTGCTTGTGTTGGTCATGTTGACTGAAGGATGTGTGAAACTGCATGAACACGCATAGAAGCATCTGACAGATGGAGATCTGTTGGCCAGTGGCTTTTGTTTCTCTAGCTCCTGCCTGAAAATTTTCTGCTTTTGTCTTTTCAATATTTTCAGTAATTTCTTTTGTCATGATTTAGCTTACTGATGATAACAATGAATCTCCCTGCAGTTGCAGATTTTGTTCCCCAAAAAAGATTTGATTTTATCTTGTATTATGCATATGCAACTAATTACCATTGACATTGCAAATCAACCATTACAATAGTTCTGGTGTCGGAGCATTGATTTTTAATCTGTGATGTAAAACTGCAGAGCGACTGCCATGTTGTTCCTAGTTAATTGATTACCTATAATATTCAGTTTTTGCTTTCCACTCTGCTCAAAATTTTATGAATGATTTTTAACTATCAAGAATGTTTGTGTACTTTTTAATTATTTGACTTAGCGTGAAGATCATGCAAAAATTGTTGAGAAATGGAAGAGTAGTTTCACGTGCTTGTCATAATGCTGGTCTGGTTTTGACCTCTGTGAAGACCTCCTTAGATTCTACCATGAAAGCAGGATACTTCTGATCTTAGTTACAACACTAGGGGGGGAAAGGTTTTGGTTATGGTAAAATGGCAACTGAAATAGGGTGGGGAATGGGGTTGGTAGGTAGGTCTGACTCATTACTTTTTTATTATTTATTTTTAAGGGGCCAGATTGAGACTGCATGTGTGTGTATGTGTGTGTGTGTGTGTGTGTGTGTGTGTGTGTGAATGTATGTGTGTGTGAATGTATGTGTATTTGTTATAAGAAATATCATTTATGTATACATTAAGTTCATCTGGACATAACATTCCTTTTTCACCGAAAACAATTTTTTAATTAAAAAAATTTTCAAAGGGAAGATGGGACAGTGAGCAGGTTGTTCACCTTTGATTTATTTCTTCCTCTTCTTCTTCTTTCTTCTTTTTTTGTATTCTTCTTCTTCGTATTCTTTGTATTCTTCTTTTTCCAACTGAAAATGGTTTAGGGTCAGCAGGACACAAAAGGCTAGCTTACTGTAACCACTTTTTTTTCCTAATACGATTTTTTTTCAGTATGATGGGAGATGCCAAGTATTATTTGGAGCAATTTCCCTTGAAATCCTTCAGTAACCTCCTTGTGCTGACAAGACTAAATTTTCCCCATGCTGTTCAGGAAAAAAGGAAAGGTAGTAAACTGGTTTACAGAACTTCTCATGTACCACAAGAAAACCGCAGCTTCTTAGATCTCTGATGTGTTAGGAATCTCAGAAAATTAAAGGAACGAATAAAGCTGTTCATTTTGTGAGTTAGGAAAAATACATGACATGAAAATCAAGGGGTAAATATTTGACTCTATGATTGGAAACTGTGCATTGAATCAGGCACGACTAGCAACATTGCTAGATATAAACACAGATGGATGTAACCAGAAACGGCCTTTGCTAAAACTGCCATGAACTGGATCTTCTAAATCCCTCCAGTTACACTCCCTACTCTTCCCACCCCCACCTCCCCCACCCCACCATTTTTTTCTTTTCTTCTCTTCCTCCTTCCCTCTCCCCTCTTTGCGCGCGCGCACACACACACACACACACACACACACACACACACACACACACACACACACACACTCACTCACTCACTCACTCACTCACTCACTCACTCACTCACTCACTCACTCACTCACTCACTCTCGCTCACTCACTCACTCGCAAAAACCTTTTTTGTATTCATGCTACAAGAGGTTTACCTGCTTGAACCTGTTTGCCTTGAATGTTGTGCACCTGGTTGTAAGGCACAATTTCAGTGAGCAAGAAAAGAATTGTTCAATTTCTCTCTAATTTCTCTTCTATTGCTTTCTCTCTATGTGATTCATTAAAGGCAAGTGAAAAGGAAAATCACTTTGACTTGCTACTACCATACCAGTTCTCATGATTGTTTCTGATCAATGTCCTTACATAGCCTTAAAGGTTGATAGGCTGTAAAACTCCATTTATTATCATCTCTTCCCCATTGTATGGCATGATACATTTGTCTCCTGTGATGCCATAGAACATCCTGCAATGCCTTTGTCGTCCCCTCCCCCTTTTATTCTAGGCAACAATCTTCATTGTTCAGAGACTGAAGAAAGAGAAGGAAAATGGTCCAAGAGTAAGATTGTTTTCCCCCATGGCATGTTCTTGTCCCCACTCCAGTGACACCACCTCATATCTCCAATGTCATTGTGATTTTTTTCTGGGTAATGAGTACAAAAAAAGAGTAAATGAATAATTGTGACATTTACATTTTAATTGTATGATATGCTCTTGTCTTCTCCTTCTGTGATGCCGCAAATATCCACAATGGCTTTGTACGCTTAAAAAAAAAAATAACCTGGGTAATTATTTTGGTATTTCAAGTGCACTTTTTCTCTTCCCTTCCTATGCTTCTTGTGAAATGTTTTGACCAGAAATGTTGGATGTTGAAGTGTTTCGACTGTCTGGTTGGCAACTGGGACTATTCAGGCTACAACAGGGGCAGATTGCGCAGACGCTATCCGAAAGCATCATTTGCAGAACCAGAAACACATTTTGTTTCATGAGGCATTAACCATGTTCAGAGATAAATGCTTACTCAAAGCCCAAAGCTGTTCTTGTGCTCACTGTGAACGGTCATCTCTGAACATTTTAAATATCATTTGAAAGGAAACCTGCCTCTAGTTCCAGGAATGATGCTTTCGGAGTGCTTCTGAAAACCCAGCCTCAGTAGCCTTCCCACTGACTTTGAGGTCATACTCAGTTGCCGATATGAATATGGACATAAAGTGATAACATTGTGACAAGCCCGTGAAGCCATTATGCTTTTGTACATTTCTGTCAGCATGTATGTGAAAGTCTTTGTCTCTTGTAGGCCGTTCAAAATGCATCAGGAAATGCATTTGTCTTTGAGTTACATGGTTTCCTTTGTTGCCAAATGAACAAAAATTAATACACGTTTACCTCTACTTCCTGCAGTTGTGTGCAGATTGTTTTATTTTCATATTTTATCTCTTTCCCCCCAAGTACCATAAAAATATTCAGGTGTTTCTCCCTTTTTCTTTGAACATTTTCAATAAAAGGTTTTGCAACTAATGCATTTAGGATTATTATTTTGTCTTAATTAATTCTTACCCAGAATAATAGAATCTCATGGGGTTGGGATGGGGGCAAGTAAGAATCACTGCTGCCCCCCCCCCCCCACCCCCCCCCCCCACCTCCACCTCACCCCCAACCCCTTTACTTCAACTGCATCATCACAGAAAATGGAAGATGTGCCACACTTTAAAAGTCATTGTGTTTATTTAATTTTCCATGCTGATTGAGTAAGTTTCAGCTGTTTCAAGCACTCAGTGCATGTAATGAAGCCAGGTGTCCATCCAAGATGGGTTGATAGTATGTTACCATGACCCCTCGTCACGCAACAACCTTAGTTACCCCAGTGGGATGAGGGTCAGAATTGATTCATTTCATCTACCTACAGGATTCATGAAAAGCAAATATCTAGGGACTTGTGATTTTGTAACTAATGACCCTCCATTGCCTTCAAAGGCTGATAGGCTGTAATAATAATAATAATAATATAGTTTATTTACGCACATACCTTCCCTTGACAGGCAAGCTCATGGCGTTTACAATCCAAAGAATCAACACTCATACAACCGCTCAACACCACATTCCTACAAAAACTCGCACACTACACACATAAACAAAAAACAAAAACTAAAATCCAATAGAACAAACTATACAATACACACAGCACTTGCAGGCAAAGTCAACTAAGGCGAAGCAGCTCGACGGGAAAGGCGGATCGGAAGAGGTGGGTCTTTAGAGCACTTTTGAACTGGGGCAGAGTGTCAGAATGACGGACTGAGAGGGGGAGACTATTCCAGGTTACAGGTCCAATATAGGAGAAGGCACGTTGTCCTTGAGTTTTCTTGTTATGGCGGGGGACCTTAAGTATTCTAGAGTCAGCAGCTGAGCATAGAGATCTGGAGGGGTGTAGACTGTAAGCATTTCTGTAAGAGCGTGTGGTGCGGTGTTGTTGATGGCCTTGAAGCACAAAATGGCAAGTTTATAATCTATCCTCTGAGAGATGGGGAGCCAGTGAAGTGTATGTAGGAGTGGAGAGACATGGGTACGCTTGGGACATCGAAAAACTAGCCTAGCAGCACAATTCTGAACTTTCTGGAGTTTGTTAAGCAGAGTGTCAGGGATGCCTGCGAGAAGCGAGTTTCCATAGTTGAGACAGAACAAGTGATTTGATGAGCGTTTTGGTGGCCTGCTGAGAAAGATAATGACGAATGGTACTAATTTTCCTTAACTCATAATATGCTAACTGATAGATTTTGTTGACATGAGCTCTCATTGACAGATCATCGTCAACATGATGCCTAAATTTCTAACAGACTGAGAGAAGACAATGTCACTGTGACCAATCGTTAGTTTGAGGGCCTGATCCGATTCGCCTCCGCCGCCCACCAGGAGTGCTGCAGTTTTTGAGTCATTGAGTTGGAGCTTGTTCAGGGTCATCCACCGTTTCACGTCAGAGATGCAGTGTTCACTGGTAGAAAGAAGAGAGTGGACTTGACTGGGATGGGAGGAGTTGTAGAGCTGGGTATCATCAGCAAATTCACTGTGAGAGACTGAACAACCAATCTCATTCATTCATTCATTCATAGTGACCAGGCACACACAATTCTCTGCATAACTGTCAATCATACCTGGCATCCTCTGCCCCTCTCTCTTCAATATGAAGCTTTAGCAGCAGTGGTTGAACTGCCACTTTGGTTGCTGGATGGAAGGACAACTGCATTGGGCAATGCTTTGTGATAGCTGGTGCTCTCAAGCTCGCTGACCCTCTACGGGTTGGAGGTAAGAATATATCCTCGGTGTCTCCATATGCGATTTGTAAACAGCAAATAATTAAGGAGATCAAAACTTGACCTGCTTTTACTCCAACCAGCTCAAGTGATTTTGTAATCAATGGCCTTCAATACCCTACAATAGCAGATGGGTGTAAAAGTTCATGCATTCATTTTTTTCTCATCATTCCTTCATTCAAGTTCACTGCCTTTGGCCACCATTGTAGTACACGCAGGTACATGGTTGCAGCACATTCTAATGCCACAAGGGTAGCTTTGCAGTTCCCAGAGTTGCATTCTTAATTGCTCATCTCACATTGCATTTCCGCACCCAGGAGTAAAATCAGAGTACCTGTGAGGGCTGAGTAGGAAAACTGAAAGTTACCTGCTGTGGTTATACACAACCTGGTAGCTTGCTCCCCACAGAGTTGACATGGTGTTGGATTCGATATGAAGAGAGGAGCCCTTTGACCAGGAATTGGGATGACCATTTGAGCATCTATCCATTGATGAAAAGTTGCAACATAAAAGCAAGCAACTCTACCCTTGTCTGCTTGCCCTTTGTATTGTTATCGTCTGTATCTTCACTTACACAGCAGTCAGCTGGGATATCTTATGGGGGAACACAAGTGGAGATGTACCTTTCTCCTGAAATTATTGAGCAAGATGAGAATAACTGAATGGATGGGGCTTTATGATCTGTCAGCCTTTGTAGGCTATGTAAGACCATTGACTACAAAATGATCTAACGCCTGTCCAGGAGGGTGAGTGCTCACAAGTGGTCGCTTCCTGGAGAGGCCATCTTGCGTCTGCTAGTAGTCGAGTAGCAGTAGCAGTAGAAACTGAGCAACGTTCTCCACTCCCCAAAAATCCTGTTAGGAGACGAATACAGCAAGCGCTCGCCCTCCAGTCCCAGCGTTGTATAAGGCAAACGCCCCGGGGCGCTCTGATTTACTTCCTATTGCCTTTAATGCTTCACGTGGCACGATACCGAGCACTCGAAGCCTAAACTGTCACTGTAGAACCTCTACTTGACCGATGCATATTGTCATGGACGCGAAGTGTTTGTGGGCGCTTGTCAACCAATGGAGCGATCAAGCAGCAGCAGACTGGTGGTTCCTGGAAGAAGCTAAGAAGATACATTATGCTGCAGCTGCGCATCAAGGCTGGGGACCGCTTGAATAGAAAATTATGTCGCAACGGCAGTGCTGACTTGATGCACGAATGCAGCGAAGCCTACTTCAAGGGAGGTAACATAAGCAACTAAGGGCTTTAGTGTTGCCTCCCTTGAAATGGTTTGAGTTTAGTTTCGAAAAATTCTTTCTGACATCTTGCCAGGTATTTATTCCAGATCAGTCATTCTTTCAAAAAAAGAAAAGAAAAAAAATCTGCCTACTTTCTTGTAACTTTTCACCCAGCTTGGGTGGTAATCGCAGGTCGAAACTTATGCTACTGTGCACATCTTTGATGTTATTTCCTCCCATTCTCCAAAAGCAGTCATTTTGAATGCTCATGCTTAGCACCTCCGCGTCAAGCTATCGAGCGCTCGATGGTGCTTCGCCTTGCACTCCCGGGTTCAAGAGTCGGGCACCCCGAGCGCTGTCGAGCGCCCGGTATCTTGATCGGCCGGTTAGGGCATCCCCCTGTGGAGTCGGGGTAAGAATTGACCCACCGCGTCTCCCTACGCGATTCGTAAGAGGCGAATAACTAGGGACACCGTGACTTGATTTGCGTTTTCTCTATACTGTTCAAGTGATTTTCGTGCTTAAAGGCTGATAGGCCGTGAAACTCCATCCATCCATCCATTCATCCGGTTAGGGCACGTCAAATCTCGATTCCTTGCTCACCTCTTGCAGATCGCGTTGAGAGATGCGGGAGTCTATTCCTGCCCCCAACCCACAGAAGGCCAAAAACGTTCAATAGGATTTGTTCGCTTACTCTGCTGACGTGCAGAAAGGTGGCTTGTGTCTCAGCTCTGATGGTCAGTCGGTGTCATCTGAATGTGCAACGAGCGCTTCCCAAAACAGCTGGGTTTTGTTTGTTTGTTTCTTTGGTTGTTTTTGGTTGAATTTGTTTCTCGAACTGGTACAAGGAGGGCGCAAAAAATTAGGTCGACCACGAAAGCACTGCAAGGACTACCTGAAGGAGAACCTGAAATGGTGTGGCAGCACACCGCCTGAGTTCCAGGTAGAGCGCTGGCTCACTCCCGATGGCGAGCTGTCTCCCGTAAGGCGTCCGACTCGCTGGAGGAAGACCGTCGGCAGCAACATGCGGCAGTCCATGAACGTCGCCACACAGCTGTGATGGTCCCTGTGACGTCACCGGAGTTCCAGTGTCCCACCTGCCTACGTCTCTGCCGCTCCACACTGGGCCTGCAGAGCCATTTACGAGTCCACAAGGATAAGGTAAAGGTGTTCTTTTTAATATTGCGACTTTTTCACCCATTGATGGATGCTGAAAAAGGAAAAAATTTACCCCCAGGTAATCGGGTTACCTCTTTGTATCGCTCCAACACCGTCTCAACTCCATGGGGACCATGCAACCGGCTGCGGATGAACGCGCCAAAGTTACCTCTCACAATCTTCCGACTCAGCCCTCACAGGTCCCCGTTTTACTTCTGGGTGGGGAGAAGCAATGTGAGTAAAGGACCTTTGCTCAAAGATGCAACTGTAGAATCCGCGCAGCTTCGAACGCCGCACCCGCTAGCCGCACGCGACTGCAGGTCAAGCGCTAACCACTCGGCCACGGAGCCCCACATGGATTCCACCACCCTTGAACCAAATAACGACCGCCAGGCTGATTTTACGGGGAAGAGACGTTGGCCGTCGCCAAGGGACGAACAACGAAGTACGCAGACTGTGGTTTTCTTCTTGCCACATATTTCCATATTTATGGATGTGAGACCTGGACTGTATACCGCTGGTACATTAGACAGCTGGAAAGGTTCTACTTGCGTGCCCTTCGATCCATCCTGGGCATACGATGGCAGTACAAAGTGACTAACACTGAAGTTCTGGACAGTGCAAAGACGTCCTCAATCGAGGCAATGTTGCTGTCGTCCCAGCTCAGATGGCCGGGTCACCTCATTAGGATGAGAAACAACCGCATCCCCAAGAGAACTGGCACATGGAAGAAGAAAAATGGTCTGCCGCGCAAGCGCCATAGAGACAATCTAACGAAAGATCTGAGATGGTGTGGTATCGGACCACTCGAGCTTCAGGAGACAGTGCAAGCAATCACTCGCAGGGCATCCGCAGCGCTGGAGGAGGAGCGTCGCCAGCATCGTGCAGCAGCCCGTGAGCGGCGACACAGAGCGGTGGCAGCCCCCGTGACAGCCACGGACTTCCAGTGCTCCACCTGCTTTAAACTTTGCCGCTCCAGACTGGGTCTGCAGTGCCATTAAAGGACCCAGAGGGATGGGAGCGGAATCGGTCATCCTTGGAGCAAGGAACAACCGAAGAAACATAAATTCACGACGACAGCACTTCGTTGTCGAGGAGTGTGAGTAGCACAACTTCTGCACCCCCAGTAGAGCAGAAATTGGCGTTGTCTCCAAGCTATTCGAACTCGCCAGCAAGTGTTCCGGATGGCGATTGAAAAGGCATCAAGTTAAGCAAGCGAGCGAGCGAGCGCGCGCGCTCGCGAGAGAGAGTGCGTTTTAGATGAGGGCCACTGGAATGTTGACTTACAATTCAACTTTTGTTTTGTTTTTCCCTCTCTCTTTTGATATTATTGTTAACAATATCTCAACATCTACAAAATGATACTTCATCATTATCAACAACAACAACAACAACAATGATAGCAACAACAATAGCAACAAAAGTATAGTTACAGCAGCAACATCAACAACAGTATCATTACAACATCGACGACAACAACATTAGTATCATGACATCAACAACAACTGCTACTATTATCACCTCTACTACTACTACTACTACTATTACTACTACTACTACTACTACTAC
Organism: Theodoxus fluviatilis; assembly: GCA_034096865.1. Classification (NCBI taxonomy): domain Eukaryota; kingdom Metazoa; phylum Mollusca; class Gastropoda; order Cycloneritida; family Neritidae; genus Theodoxus; species Theodoxus fluviatilis. Next base: position 5,370 of record JAWQFJ010001014.1, on the reverse strand, counting down.
TACTACTACTTCTACTACTACTACTACTACTACTACTACTACTACTACTATTACTGATACTGATACCATCACCACCACCACTACTACTATTACTACTACTGTCGCCGCTACTGCTACAACTACTACAACTGCGACTATTACTACAACAACTACAACAACACCAAGCAACACTACAAGTGCTATCTCAATTGCAGTGCAATTTGCGGTAAGAGCACAAAAAACAAGAAGAATCAACCCCCCCCCCCCCCCCCACTCCCCCCAAAAAAAACACCCAAACAAACAAAACAACCCGTAACTAAAGCACCCAAAGGGGATAATGAAATACCGCCACCATCACAATAACAACAACTATACAACAAAAGCAACAACTCCTACCACCACTATTACAACTCCTACCACCACTACTACCACTACTCCTACTACTTACTACAACTACTACAACTTCCAAGTTTTATCATAATCCCAAACCCTAATATTAAATTTAAATAATTTATCGTCAGTGCGCTTACGTTCAATCTGTCCGTGAAACACAATAAACAGTATGCAAACTACAGACACAATACGGATGTTAAATTATAAATTCACCCAGCACTGTAAGTCTACAAACGAGTTCTTCCATTGACACAGACGTATATGTGGGTAATTGCGACCCGAGCTAAGCTTGTCCTCGTTTTTGCTTTGCAATGGAACAGTGCCTTAACACGTCAACGAACAGTTTCAACCAGTCATTCCATTGTGCACTAATGCGCACACGAGAATTTACCGTGTTACACGGTTGTCAACAACTCCATGTGCATGACAGTGGCTTGAGACACGATCACACACGCGCGCGCGCGCGCGCACACACACACACACACACACACACACACACACACACACACACACACACACACACACACACACACACACACACACTCACAAACGCATGCACGCACACACACATCATCATCATAAAGTCCTTCATGTTGCAAAGATGACATCAGTGTCGTCCCTGTGGGACCGCAGGCCAAACTCTGATGTGCAGTCTTGTCCGCACACAGGGCAGGCTACGGCAGCAGCAGCAGGATTTGGTTCTGTCTTTTCTGGCCCGGCGTTTCCTATCGAGACTGGCCAGGCACTCCACTTCAAAGACCGTGGTGCCTTTGTGGGTGAGCTGCCTCCAAGTGCTGCGGTCAGCAGTCAAGGCTTCTCACCCGATGACAGGAATGTTGCAGGACCGCAGTGTGTTTTTGAGTGTGTCCTTGTACCGCCTGGTTGGACCACCTTTCCGACGCGTGCCGTCAGTCAGTTCTGCACAGAGGACACACACACACACACACCCACACACGCGCGCGCGCGCGCGCGCGCACATGCACGCACCAAAACTACAGCATACTCGGACGAAGTCAGGACCTCAATTTGTAGACACAAGGCACCCTTTCCCCTCTGACATTAGATTTTCACCCATTTACAAAGTCGATAAAAATCCTCCTTGTGCATGCCGTATGAGGTCGTGGCCCACTGAAATTTACCCCTGCGCTGCGTACCTGTATCCAGCAATTAACTAGGCTCCTTTCAACGCAGACGCAATTGAGAGAAACACAAATCCTCCAGACAAGTACGTGATACTGGCGTATTCGAAGAAATTCTTCTTTTCGTGATTTAGAATGGCAAACAATTGACAGCAGCAACACTAAATTTGTGACCCGTTTTCACGAGCTGAGTCTTAACTCCATGAAACAAAAACTCAGTAGAGGCTGACAAAGGTCATGAGAATGGACTTTGTGCATTTTGACAATTTGGCCAAACTGAATCCTACGTACACTTAAATTTCATAGTCAAATATTGGAAAGTTTCTTTTTCGCTTTAAAAAACACAACAATTTTGCACTTTATTGCACCTACTCATTCCAAGTACTAAACATTCTCTTCCTTTGTTTTTGCATTTTTAGTTGAATAATAACAAACATTTGTCGTCAAGATCAAATATTGTTTCATTTATTTATCATTCTATGTTCAGAAATATATTTTCTCTACCAACCTGCCAAATTTTGAGCTGATGCGTGCAGTAAATACGCCCTTTGCAAAGGAAAAACTGTGGATAAAGTTGCTAAATCTTTGGCCCTGGATTTCTCAAAACAGCAGTCAGCGCACCACCTCTCTTTGAGTGAGCATAACTTGTTCAGTTTTTGGAGTAGAAGTTTGATTATTATATCAAGTGAAAGATAAATTTGTGCAGATTTTGAAAAAAAAACCCAAATATTTCAAATCTATTTTTTGCGAGTTAAGACTTAGTTTGTGAAAACGGGTCACATTTATTTGAAAAACAAAGTTTTCGGTCCTACACTATCGATGGCAGTTCAAGAGTACTGGCTCTGGCACGAGTAGCACGTGATTTACATGCCGCGGGGCATTGCACGTGCAGTTCGTGCCAGCGCGTGTAGTTTTCAATGAAACGCCACTTATAATAGTCATATGTGATAGACTACACTTAATGGAGTCGTTGTTTGGCACTGACAGAAAACTGCAGCGTTTTTCCCATCCTTGTAATATGACAAAAAAAGTCACAGCCTGAAGCAAAGCTTAGATCTTTTTAATGAACACAGGAATTGACTTGTTACATCTTTCCACCGACAGAGATTCTGTTAGTCATCGTATGGAATGGCAGCATAGATAACGGAGTGGAGAGTCGCAGTCTCAGCTGTCTACCATGGTAGACAGGCACATCTGGGGGAAGAATGAATAGGGATATATGGATGAGTAGACGAACAAGCGGGGAAAAGGAAGAAATGAACAGAAGAATGGAGGAATGAAACATGAACTAGCAAACAAACAAATAAATGAGTGAGGAAACGACATATGGTAAGATTACTAATTTTGTGCGCCCCTCAGTCCCCTTCCCCTCTCTCTCTCTCTCTCTCTCTCTCTCTCTCTCTCTCTCTCTCTCTCTGACTCTCTCTCTCTCTCTCTCTGACTCTCTCTCTCTCTCTCTCTGTCTCCCTCACTCTCTCTCTCTCTCTCTCTGTCTCCCTCACTCTCTCTCTCTCTTCTCTCTCTCTGTCTCCCTCACTCTCTCTCTCTCTCTGACTCTCTCTCTCTCTGACTCTCTCTCTCTCTCTGTCTCCCTCACTCTCTCTCTCTCTCTTTCTCTCTCTCTCTGTCTCCCTCACTCTCTCTCTCTCTCTTTCTCTCTCTCTCTGTCTCCCTCACTCTCTCTCTCTCTCTGTGTCTCCCTCTCTCTCTCTCTCTTTCTCTCTCTCTCTTTCTCTCTCTCTCTCTCTCTCTGTGTCTCCCTCACTCTCTCTCTCTCTCTCTCTCCCTCCCTCTGTCTCCCTCTCTCTCTCTCTCTCTCTCTCTCTGTCTCCCTCTCTCGCTCTCTCTCTCGCTCTCTCTCTCTCTCTCTCTCTCTCTCTCTCTCTCTCTCTCTCTCTCTCTCTCTCTCTCTCTCTCTCAGCCACTGCCTGTCTCAAACACAAAAATGAACACAGGAAACAACTCAGCCATGCACCGAACAGACACTGCCTCGAATGACCATACACCAGTAACCAAATCCACCACTGTACCTCCCTCTACTCTGCTACACAACAGGTCATCTCCCGATGATGATGCTTTCTCTCCCCTGCACAATGCAGCAGCAAACCTCACCACTTCCAGCAACAAAACCACAACTGAACCTCATGAATGGTCTCGGCCAAACTCTGGTGGAAAGCTTATCCCCAACAATGCCGAACACCTGATTCTGGGATGCTCTCTCCTTCGCTTACTGAGACGAAGGAAGTTGTGTCCCCGAGGTTCTGTACACATTAGGTCACTGCAGAATTACAAAGTAGCTGATCTCACCAAAACCCTCAAAGCCACCACCACTACACACCTGACTACAAAATCTGTCTCATTTCTAATTAGCGGAAACGAAATTCACAATGCAGCCCAGACTCAAAAGGAATATGAAACACTCACCTCAGTGACATCAAGCATCTTTCCCAAAGCAAAAATCCGCTTCATTGCCTTGCCATTTCACAAGCGTTCTGCTGACCACTTTAACAGATGCAACGCAGCCATGGAGCACGTGGCAAAGAAAAGGCAAAATGTGCACTATGTCACCATGTGCTCCAGCAACAACACAAGCTACACAACTGATGGCAAACAACTTACTAATGACAGCAATATCAGGCTTGCCAAAGTCATCAAAACATTTCTACAACACTCCTCTCCAACAACGAAAACACCACAACCTGAAGCACGAGTGCATACCACTCAAACACTCTCAGCTCTCCTGCCAATATCATCATTCCCACCAATTCAAACGCACACAACACAACAGCGCAGACGGACCCTTCTTCCAACACCGAAATCGCACCCACCAACAGAAATCCCTTCACTCCATGCACTTCCTCTCAATACAGCATTCATGACACACCAGAATCCAGGAAACCACAGACATGTACACATCACTCAAGATGTAACAAACGTCCTTCCCACAAGGAAAGTTTCACACGGAAATTCACTGTTCCTCAGATCTGCACATCCGCCTCCCCCCAGAGCTGCACATCCGCCTCCCCACAGATCTGCACATCCGCCTCCCCCCAGATCTGCACATCCGCCTCCCTACAGATCTGCACATCCGCCTTGTAGCATCCAAAAGTTACTCCCGGCCAAAAGTTACTCCGGAAGTCATCGCAGAGTTATCTGCTCGGCTTTTTCTTTATGCGATTTACCGCTCCTGCACCTGTTCTTTGCAAGGAATATATCCCGACAAACGACGCATTAGTTTCTTTACGAGTTTTTGTGTTTTTGGTGCATTTGTGTAGTTTAACACATAATATAGTGTTCAAAAAAGTTTTTCCCCGTGCAAAGCCGTCTCCGCTGCCGGAAATGATATGGGAGTCACCTCCCTGTAGTCTATTTGTAGTCTGGTTTTATAAAACGCGACCGTTGACTGACTTGGCACGCCCGGGGAGTTATGCTAAGATCCGGCCGCGTTAATATATCTGCGTTTTGTGACAAACGTCTTGCTCGGCGGTACTGTACTCCATGCACCTTAACGGTGCGCGTGATTCGGGTGTAATCTTAAGCTAAACGACGTTCCGAATGTTTCCGACTTCGACCATTTCAGCAGCGCCAATAAACGTCGTTTAGCTTAAGATTACACCCGAATCACGCGCACCGTTAAGGTGCATGGAGTACAGTACCGCCGAGAAAGACGTTTGTCACAAAACGCAGATATATTTACGCGGCCGGATCTTAGCATAACTCACCGGGCGTGCAAAGTCAGTCAGGCGGAGTGGCGGGTGCCGTCTCTTTTTAGAGTGGAATTCTCAGCACGTCCCGAGCAGATAACTCTGCGATGACTTCCGGAGTAACTTTTGGCCGGGAGTAACTTTTGGCTGCTACA
>JAWQFJ010001013.1:110273-124591 GCA_034096865.1 Theodoxus fluviatilis | reverse complement strand
ACACACACACACACATGAACACACACACACACACACACCAACACACACACACCAACACACACACACCTACACACACACACCAACACACACACTCACATGTGCACACACACACACATGCGCACACACACACACATGCGCGCACACACACACACGCGCATACACACACACACACACACACACACACACACACAGCATGCATGCTTGAGGCAGCAATTAACCTACACTTCCTTTTTTCAACTCTGCGCCATGTCTCAGGAGCTCAACTCATTAGCAAATTCAACTCTGCGCCATGTCTCAGGAGCTCAACTCATTAGCAAATTCAACTCTGCACCATGTCTCAGGAGCTCACCTCATTAGCAAAAGGAAAGGGTACATCAAGAAAGGTAGGTTCTGAAAAGATGCATCTTGAAAGTTTGTAAGCTGAGGTTTGTCTAATTTAAGGGGAGACACGGCAGTGGAAATGGATAATTTGGGTTTACTTTGTCGATTTTGAAAACTTGCCGATTTTGCACTCTGTGACCTCTCTACATATGGACCCGATGTTGCTTTAGTGTGAAAACGAACTCTTTATGGGCTAAATTCAGCAATAAAACATACCACCCACCTATCAAACGAGTCTTCTTGTGCAATATTTCGTCAAAATTTGCAATGTTTGGGTCTTGGCAACGGGCCAAAATTTTGAATGAACCCTTGCAAGTTAGGTATCGCTGGAAAGCGGCACATTTCGTCTACAAATTGCAAGGGACGTAACTCTTCTAGACTTCTTCTCCATAGAGCTACATGGCAGCAACGAAGAGGCAGATTGTATGAGATCTGGTCAGCTGACGCGAATGGACCAATCGGAGAGCTGGAATCGCTACCACAATGCAATGCGGCTTAGAGACAAAATGGCTTCCACATGCGCTGTTGCATTGTCAGTTTAAATACATTTTGCCATGCCTGGACGAAAATCGCACACTGTAGGTGCTTTTAAACTCACGAAAAGCAAGAAAAGAAAGGAACAACTGTCAGCTGCACGAGCTGTGAAGGGAAGAAAGCCTTGTGATGTGGAATCGACGTCAGCCACGTGTGCGAACGCACTATGAGCGACTGCTACATCGTCATCGGCGGAACCAGTCCCATCTACATCGGCTGCTGAACCACTAGCGTCAAGTTCCAGCTACAGCACACCAGCCCCCTCTACATCTGCTGATGATCCGGCACCATCCTCATCGCGATTGAAATTGGAGAGATTTCGAGAGGAGTATGACATGCCCAGTGCAGCCGACCGAGTGTGGATTCTGACAGAGATCGGTCAGCTCAATGAACTCTTTTCGGATGCAGTGTGTCCAAAGTGCTTCGAGAATCGTCTTTCAGTACGAGCTGGCACCCCTCTTGGATTTTCTCGGGAGATGACTATGATTTGTGGACGATGTAGAGAGGTAAGAAAATGATTTCTTCACCTCGCATTGAAAAGAGGCAGGAGAAGAACGTGGGGTTTGAGGTGAACAGGCGTGCTGTGCTGCATTCCCATGAAATTGGTGGTGGGTATGCTGCCTTGCGAAAGTTTTGCACAGTTTTCGGTATGCCTCTTCTCCATGGCAAAACTTTTTCCAGCATTGACAGGAGAGTCTGTGATGCTCTTGCTGCATCAAGGGAAGCCACACTGGACATGACAGTGGACTTTGTGAAATGGCAACAGAGAGACCCATCATTCTGGCCAACACTCAGCAGAGGAGTTCAGTGAGGAAGACAGTGAGGATGACACAGCATGAGATGAAGATGATGGGATACCATGAATGATAGATCTATAGATGTGTTGTTCGATGGTACAGGGCAGAAACGAGGATTCACATCTCACAATGGTGTGGGTGTTGTGATTGATGTCCTCACAGGGTATGCTGTAGACTTCGAGGTGCTGTCAACATACTGCCACGTGTGCACCATGAACAAAGAAAAACTGAGGAAGATGACTGCAGCTGAGAGATGCAGGGGTGATGCAGAGTTTGAACATTGCTGCAAATGAGGTGACCCTGCTTCTGCTGCAGAAAGAAGATGCCAAGAGGAAGAGGAAGGCAGATAAAGCTGCAACTCTAGCTTTCCTAAACAAAAGACGTTCACACCGTGTTGAGCATCTGCATGACATTGCTGCTCAGGAGGATGAAGAGGGACCAATCTATGGCCCAGGCATGCTGGAAGACTCATAGAAGGTGACTGGGAAGCAGAAATTGGCTGTAAATTTGACTGAAAGTCCCTTTTCTGTGACATGGAACATTCCAAAAACTTTGTCGGCTGATTTCTCGGATTGTTGATTTTTCACGATGGTAGCTTCATGAGGAAATCAATAGAAAATTGTGTGTTTGTGCTAGTCACTTTCTGTTTTTTTCATTTTGTAGACAGATGAGTAGTCTGTGATATTACAATGAGAATTTTAAAGAAAAACATTTGGTAAATTTTGCATTTGCTGAAGATTAAAAAAAATTCAAGCCTTACACAAACAGAAAACATATAGTTAAAATTTTAGGTTGTAGAGTTTTTTTTTTACAAGATAGACAAGATGTCTTCATGTAATCTCATGAGCAACATTATTATATGCAAATTAAAATTTGTTTGAAGTTGATATGTAGTCTCTTGATTTTTTAACTGATTTCTTTAAAAATACATATTTTCCCCCATTTCCGTCATAAAACTATCATTATCCTCATAAGTACACCAGATACAGCCTTTATTTTAATTTTTTTTGTTTATTCCAAATGAACTAAATCAAAAATCAGCATCAAAATTGGAGAAAAAAAAATTGGTAAAAAATTTGTTCTGTAGCTGCCAGGTCTCCCCTTAAAGAGGAAGGGACTTCCAAGTCAGGGGACCAAAAACGGAAAAGGATTGTTTGCCATAGCTGTGGAGGGAGAAGCGAGGAACCGCTAGGAAGAGAGCATGCTGTGACCGGAGCAATTGGGAGGGCACATATTTGTGGACAAGGTCCTGGAGGCAGGACAGTGTGCTAATGCTATGAAGACACTGATAGCTGCAGACTTTGTCCTACACTCTGGCCCCAACTAGAAGCCAGCGATATGTCTTCAGGAGTGGAGCGATGTGTTCCTACCTGGAGTTGGAGAGGACTAAGCCTGCAGCCCCATTTTGAATTCTCTGCAGCCTGGCTATCTTGCAATCTGGTAGACCGGCGAGAAGTGAGTAGCAATAACCCACTCTGGAGAGAATGAAAGTAGTTGCTGCTTCAAGGAAAGCACTGACGTTCCCAGTGACATGCTCATGCAATGTGGGTTCTCATGGGCAGACCGGCGAGAAGTGAGTAGCAATAACCCACTCTGGAGAGAATGAAAGTAGCTGCTGCTTCAAGGAAAGCACTGATGTTCCCAGTGACATTTTCATGCAATGTGGGTTCTCATGAACCTCCCTAGATAACTATCTCAGTGGAGAACACCTTTACAGCAAAACCAGGCTGCTTCTAAAGACACGCTGTGTCCAAGGCAGCCAGGAAGAGCAGCAGTCTTGCCTACCTTGGAGAGGGTGACTTTGGACTCGGGGAACTCAAAGATGATGTCCCGCAGTAGGGAGAAGAAGCTGCTGGCCTGGCCAAAGTTCAGCCTGGAGGACAAGCTCCTGCGGGACAGAGAGACAAATCAGTCAGCAAAGGTCGTCCGTCACAGCTACAGGTGCTCTGTCAGTCAGCTACAGGCAGTCAGCCACTGTCAGCCACAGGTGTTCTGTCACAACTACTGGTGGTCTGTCACAGTCATCCACAGGTGTTGTCACAGCTACAGATGGTCTGCCATTCAGCTACAGGTGGTCTGTCACAATCAGCTAGTTTCAAGTAGCCCCTGATAATTAACTACTCACTGCCAGCAAACTCATACCACCCCTAGCTGCTTGTGAACAGAACAGTTGTAGTTTTCAGCATTCAGAAATGAATGAAGAAAGGCTCTTAACATTTGGAACTCTCAAAATCATCATCATGAACGCAAAGGCAAATACTGCATGTCCAGTTATCTGTTATGAAAGTATGCAATGTCTCATGATGCTATGCACCACCCTAGCTGCTGTTCTCACATTGCTCCTTGCCACCAAGAGAAGGTGTGGGCTCTGTCTTCAGTCTTCCTACTTAAAGATGCTGTTCTAACTCAAGCAGCCATGCTGGGGACGACAGGTGACTCTGCCTCAAGGACATCCCTAAGGACATCACATGACTGCCAAATTTAGAGCAAGGATCCTGAGAAGGGAAATATGGTGGTAGCAGATGGGGGCCTTACTGACAGCTGGGTTGGCAGTGATGGGCAGCTAGGGGTGATATGGACATTGCACACTAGACAGGGAGGGAGATGGACACTCACTCAGGCAGGGGAAAGTCAGGAACAGCCACGTCCTCGCGGTGCAAAAGCTCGCCTGCCTCCTCCAGGCTGGCAGCTGAGCCACCAAGCGTGGGAGACAAGGGGGGTTGGGAGTCTGAGACCGGCGTCTCCATGGGCTCCTCCTTCACCTTCCGCCGCACGCGTCGCCCCTCCCGCTCTCGGCCCCGCCCCCTCCGCTTGGGAGCGGGCGTGGCCTGAGTGGCAGCTGGGGGCGTTGCCACTGGTGGTGCTGCAAAGAAAGGTGCAGGTTTTATATAGTGACTTTTCCCCCTTTTCAGGGGCTCGAACTGCTTGACACTTCAACCCCCAATCACTGGGCCACTTGATCAATCCATCACTGGCACCCGACAATAAACAGTCACAGATAGATAGGTGGCATGTTGCAAGACACAGGCACCATCTCCTCTTCCCGGGAAGAACTCCAACCCAATGCTGACTCTCAGCTGCATCATGGCATAACTGCCTCATATTGTGCCATCACTGCTCTCACAGGTACCCCTTTTTACTCCTGGCTGAGGAGAGGTGATGCAACAATGCCCAAGGATGCAACTTTAGAATCCATGCAGCTTCTAACCTCTGGACTGGATTCCTCTCTAGCCCCCTTCTTGTACAGACCAGGAGAAAGTTCTGCCCCACAAGGATCACTGGACCTCTGCATTTGGAACACTGAATCAAAGGAGCTGAACTGAACTTTATTTTTGAGGCCATCAGCCCACTGCATTAATGAACCAGAGGAGGAAAACAAGAGAGGGGGCAGTTGGAGGTTGTCAGACAAGCCGACAGCTAGGTCGTTACAGGAATGCCAGGAGACAGCAGAGAAAGGCAGTGTGGGACACATACACAAAGGCCTGGATCACCAGCCTCAAGGACTAAAAGACAGGCCATCTAAAAAGCTGACCTGAGGGAGACTTGGTCACTTTCTTGTTGGCCTGGCACCGTGCCAAGATGTCTGGCAGGGTGATGTTCTGCGTGTCCAGTTCTGGCAAATCCTGCAGCAATAAAACATGTTTTGACATTGAATCCATCGATCATATTGACAACACTGTGTTCCATAGCCATTCTCACAGGCCAGAGGTGCAACTTCACACACATCAATACGGTATTTTCTTGACATCATCACTGACGTGAAGAGGAGACATTCAAGCCAGCATATAGGTGAATCCCTTTTTTTTACTCACGGGCAAGTCTAGTTTCTTGCGCTTGTGGTTGCGGAGCAGGATGCGATAGTCGTCGTCTGTCACCTCCACAGGACTGATGGGGCGGTGTCGCTTGCTTGGCTGAGTAGCCTCCCCTGCAGGCATCAACACATCTCATCAACACACCCACATTTCAACAACTGCGCCATTACTCCATGACAACTTCAAGACTTAACGCTCTTTTTACATATGTACTTGTTCTATTGGTAGATTTATCAAGCTGCTATCACAAAAAGCAAACACTGGTATGGGTAGATGATTAGAGGAAGTATCATTTTGCATCTTTCATAAATCCCCCCTCCCCCCAACCAGTTTCTAGTCATCCTTGTGCTCAAAACAAAATAAAGTATCTGTGAGTGCAAACTATCACATTAAACCATCAGGTAAAGAAAGGTTTTAGATAGCTAAGCCTAAAGTTTTCAAGGTCAAGACATTTTCAACCATGCTACAGTTATTCAACGTAGAAACTGTCCCGCTCCATGGATTCCTGACCTTCTAGTCTGCACTTGAACGTTTTGTACAAATAAATACTTGTTGATCTCATAGTTCTCGTTTGTTTACTGGACAAGAGAAGATATATGGGGTCATCGATGTTCAAATTTACACTCAAATATGAAATGTTCTCTCAAGTTTTGCAATGAAGGACAATGGGATTTTTAAAAATGCTCCTCCATTTCTTCTTGTTTTCTGCACAGTGGACACAATTCTATCTTATTACATCTCTTGCATCTTAGTTTATGGTTATTTAAAATCAGTAATTCCCATCCTGAATCCTATATAAGCATTCCTAAATACTTTTTAATCTAGATCATAGAGGTAGTGTTCATTTCCATAAGATTTTTTAAAGACTCAGTAGAAGGAGTATCTATCATTGTTCCTAACTTGTGCTTCCCAATCAGTGTGAAATCTGCAATAAGTTTCTGATGCCTCTCAGAAATGCCATCTCATAAGGAACCCTCTGATTTGCCCACACCTCTTCACAGTTACAGTTGTTGAGTGATGTCTCTCGGGATGTGCCATCTCATAAGGAAGCCTCTGATTTGCCCACACCTCCTCACACTTACATTTGTTGAGTATCCTCTTTACCTTCAATGCCCAAGAATACATTTTGGATGTGCACAGCATCATTTGGTATACAGAGAGAGAGAGAGAGAGAGAGAGAGAGAGAGAGAGAGATGGACAGAGAGAGAGAGAGAGAGAGAGAGAGAGAGAGAGAGAGAGAGAGAGATGGACAGAGCAGGAGAGAGAGAGAGAGAGAGAGGAGAGATTGAGAGAGAGAGAGAGAGAGAGAGAGAGAGAGAGAGAGAGAGAGGGGAGAGAGGTAGAGGCAGAGAGAGAGAGAGAGAGAGAGAGAGAGAGAGAGAGAGAGAGATGGACAAGAGAGAGAGAAGAGAGGAGAGAGAGAGAGAGAGAGGAGATGAGAGAGGACAGACAGAGAGAGAGGAGAGAGAGAGAGAGAGGGGGGAGAGAGAGATAGAGAACACGAGAGAGAGACAGAGAGAGAGAGAGACAGTGACAGAGACAACAGAGAGAAAGAGAGAGAGGGAGGGAGGGAGGGAGGGAGGGAGGGTGGGAGGGAGGGAGAGGGAGGGAGGGAGGGAAGGGAGGGAGGGAGGGAGGGAGGGAGGGAGGGAGGGAGGGAGGGGAGGGGAGGGAGGGAGGGAGGGAGGGAGGGAGGGAGGGAGGGAGGGAGGGAGAGAGGGAGGGAGAGAGAGAGACGGACGGACGGACAGAGGGACGGACGGACAGACAGACACAGAGACAGACAGACAGAGACAGACAGAGACAGACAGACAGACAGACAGACAGACAGACAGACAGACAGACAGACGGAGACAGACAGACAGAGACAGACAGACAGACAGACAGACAGAGACAGACAGACAGAGACAGAAAGACAGAGAGAGAGACAGAGAGAGACAGACAGACAGAGACAGAGACAGACAGACAGACAGCGACAGACAGAGACAGACACAGACAAAGACAGACAGAAAGACAGAGACAGACAGAGATCAGAGTTCATACCGCAGATGTCCCCGTTGACAGCAGGGGGTCTGGCAGCGTGGGTGGCCAGAACTGCAGGCACTGTGGGCTCAGGGGAGGGGATGGGGCCCAAGGACTTGAACAGCTGTCGCCGACTCTTCTGCACCGTGCCTGTACACACAAGAGCCTCTGTTTACAGTCCACACCATGCTTGTACACACATGACACAACAGCCTCTGTTTACAGTCCACACCATGCTTGTACAAACAACAGCCTCTGTTTACAGTCTTCACCTGCCTGTACACACAACAGCCTCTGTTTACAGTCCACACCTGCCTGTACACACAACAGCCTCTGTTTACAGTCTACACCTGCCTGTACACACAACAGCCTCTGTTTACAGTCCACACCATGCTTGTACACACAACAGCCTCTGTTTACAGTCTACACCATGCTTGTACACACAACAGCCTCTGTTTACAGTCTACACCTGCCTGTACACACAACAGCCTCTGTTTACAGTCCACACCATGCTTGTAGTTGTACACACAACAGCCTCTGTTTAGTCTACACCTGCCTGTACACACAACAGCCTCTGTTTACAGACTACGCCTGCCTGTATACATAACTTCTGTTTACAGTCTACACCTGCCTGTACTAACAACCTCTGTTTACAGACTACGCCTGCCTGTATACATAACTTCTGTTTACAGTCCACATCATGCCTGCACACACAACAGCCTCTGTTTACAGTCTACGCCTGCCTGTACACACAACAGCCTCTGTTTACAGTCTACACCTGCCTGTACACACAACAGCCTCTGTTTACAGTCTACACCTGCCTGTACACACAACAGCCTCTGTTTACAGTCTACGCCTGCCTGTACACACAACAGCCTCTGTTTACAATCTACACCTGCCTGTATACATAACTTCTGTTTACAGTCCACATCATGCCTGTACACACAACAGCCTCTGTTTACAGTCTACACCTGCCTGTATAACATTATTTCTGTTTACAGTCCACATCATGCCTGTACACACAACAGCCTCTGTTACAGTCTACACCTGCCTGTATACATAACTTCTGTTTACAGTCCACATCATGCCTGTGCACACAACCTCTGTTTACAGACTACGCCTGCCTGTATACATAACTTCTGTTTACAGTCCACATCATGTCTGCACACACAACAGCCTCTGTTTACAGTCTACGCCTGCCTGTATACATAACTTCTGTTTACAGTCCACATCATGCCTGCACACACAACAACCTCTGTTTACAGACTACGCCTGCCTGTATACATAACTTCTGTTTACAGTCCACATCATGCCTGTACACACAACCTCTGTTTACAGACTACGCCTGCCTGTATACATAACTTCTGTTTACAGTCCACATCATGCCTGCACACACAACAGCCTCTGTTTACAGTCTACGCCTGCCTGTACACACAACAGCCTCTGTTTACAGTCTACGCCTGCCTGTATACACAACAGCCTCTGTTTACAGTCCACACCATGCTTGAACACACAACTGCCTCTGTTTACAGTCTACACCTGCCTGTACACACAACAGCCTCTGTTTACAATCTACACCTGCCTGTATACATAACTTCTGTTTACAGTCCACATCATGCCTGTACACACAACAGCCTCTGTTTACAGTCTACACCTGCCTGTATACATAATTTCTGTTTACAGTCCACATCATGCCTGTACACACAACAGCCTCTGTTACAGTCTACACCTGCCTGTATACATAACTTCTGTTTACAGTCCACATCATGCCTGTACACACAACCTCTGTTTACAGACTACGCCTGCCTGTATACATAACTTTTGTTTACAGTCCACATCATGCCTGCACACACAACAGCCTCTGTTTACAGTCTACACCTGCCTGTACACACAACAGCCTCTGTTTACTGTCTACGCCTGCCTGTACACACAACATCCTCTGTTTACAGTCTACGCCTGCCTGTACACACAACAGCCTCTGTTTACAGTCTACGCCTGCCTGTACACACAACAGCCTCTGTTTACAGTCTACGCCTGCCTGTACACACAACAGCCTCTGTTTACAGTCTACGCCTGCCTGTACACACAACAGCCTCTGTTTACAGTCTACGCCTGCCTGTACACACAACAGCCTCTGTTTACAGTCTACGCCTGCCTGTACACACAACAGCCTCTGTTTACAGTCTACACCTGCCTGTACACACAGCAGCCTTTGTTTACAGTCTATGCCTGCCTGTACACACAACAGCCTCTGTTAACTGTCTATGCCTGCCTGTACACACAACAGCCTCTGTTTACAGTCTACGCCTGCCTGTACACACAACAGCCTCTGTTTACAGTCTACGCCTGCCTGTACACACAACAGCCTCTGTTTACAGTCTACACCATGCTTGTACACACAACAGCCTCTGTTTACAGTCTACGCCTGCCTGTACACACAACAGCCTCTGTTTACAGTCTACGCCTGCCTGTACACACAACAGCCTCTGTTTACAGTCCACACCTGCCTGTACACACAACAGCCTCTGTTTACAGTCTACGCCTGCCTGTACACACAACAGCCTCTGTTTACAGTCCACACCTGCCTGTACACACAACAGCCTCTGTTTACAGTCCACATCATGCCTGCACACACAACAGCCTCTGTTTACAGTCTACGCCTGCCTGTACACACAACAGCCTCTGTTTACAGTCTACGCCTGCCTGTACACACAACAGCCTCTGTTTACAGTCCACACCTGCCTGTACACACAACAGCCTCTGTTTACAGTCCACATCATGCCTGCACACACAACAGCCTCTGTTTACAGTCTACGCCTGCCTGTACACACAACAGCCTCTGTTTACAGTCTACGCCTGCCTGTACACACAACAGCCTCTGTTTACAGTCCACACCTGCCTGTACACACAACAGCCTCTGTTTACAGTCTACGCCTGCCTGTACACACAGCAGCCTCTGTTTACAGTCCAACCTGCCTGTATACACAACAGCCTCTGTTTACAGTCTACGCCTGCCTGTACACACAGCAGCCTCTGTTTACAGTCTACGCCATGCCTGTACACACAACAGCCTCTGTTTACAGTCTACGCCATGCCTGTACACACAACAGCCTCTGTTTACAGTCTATGCCTGCCTGTACACACAACAGCCTCTGTTTACAGTCTACGCCTGCCTGTTAGTGTGCTTGACCTGCAGTCACTTGCCGCCAGTGATACATCTTTCAGCAAGAAGCTTAACTCACATTATTATTAAGATATTTTAATAAACCCAGATTCTTCCCGTCCCAGGGATAGAACCACGGCACTGCGCCTCGCACATCGTCCAACCCCAAAGCATGCTCGCCCATCTCCGCCTGTCTAAAGACATGGTTTCAACAAGTGAGTAGAGGCTGATGGGGAAACCGTGTACTCATGCAAGAGGGGAGAGCACTGGGGGTTGGGCTGCCACATTGTTTCTCCCCACCCAGGAGTAAAACTCCAGGTACCTACTGGGGCAGAGATGGCACACTTAGTGCAATACACCCTTGTATAAATAAGGCTATGACTAAACTGAAAGATGTATTGCATATCATTATCAGTATCACACCAATAATGGTTGTCGTTTTCCTTGGTCCATACTTGTGAGTGGTTTTCAGCCATCACGCGAAGAAGTGGGTTAAATCAAGCCTTTGTGCTCCAAAACAAGATGAAACAAGAAGGGCAAAGCCCATACGACTCACATGCTTGACCTTGACCTTTATATGACCTTGACCTTTATATGACCTTGACCTTCAGGTGACCTTCAAGGTCAAGGTCAAACAACTAAACCTACCAATGACATCATACACAAAGAAATGCTCTACACATTTTTCCTACCAAAATACATGTGACCTTGACCCAAGGTCAAGGTCATCAAGGTCATGCAACACAAAGCTGTTAATTCAAGACATAGGAAGCACAATGGTGCTTATTGGCACTTTCTACCATGAGATATAGTCACTTTTAGTGGTTCACTACCCCATTTTGGTCACATTTCATAAGGGTCAAAGTGACCTTGACCTTGATGATATGTGAACAAATGTGTCTCATGATGAAAGTATAACATGTGCCCCACATAATTATTAAGTTTGAAACAGTTATCTTCCATAGTTCAGGGTCAATGTCACTTCAAAATATGTATACAATCCAACTTTGAAGAGCTCCTGTGACCTTGACCTTGAAGCAAGGTCAACCAAACTGGTATCAAAAGATAGGGCTTGCTTTGACCTATATACCACTTGTAGCTAAGGTCGCCATTCTCAATAACGTGGGAGAAAATTGGGAAAATGTGAAAAATGACTGTTTTTGAGACCACATTTATGGCTCCTGTGACCTTGACCTTGAAGCAAGGTCAAGTCACTATGTATTTTTTTTGAGGCCTTGTCATCATACACCATCATGCCACATTTGGTGTTGATAGACTTAATAGTCTCCGAGAAAAATCCAACGTTTAAGTTTTTTACGCCCGGACGGACGGACGCCCGGACGGACGGACGGACGACACGGCTCAGTACATAGACTCACTTTTGCTTCGCATGTGAGTCAAAAACTTCATTTTCGCTCATTTATCAAGATAAGGCATGCATTCAAATGAAGAACATCAATATGCACCAGTTGCAAGGGACATTCAATAACTAAGCTGAGTAAGAAAATCTGCTATTTTGTAAGTTGCCAGATATCCTTAACTCAACTTTGATTTCAAAAGGAGTGAGACAAATTTACATCTTTCTTCTATTGTTTTGCAAAGTTTTGTAGATGTCTATCAAGTGCAGCATGAATAATTTTACTTCAAAGTTGACTTGTACTTGCAATATAGTTTACTGCAGGATCGACTCAGTCTTTGTGAGTTCCCATTTGTGCAGCTTGTATCCTGTTTTGATTGAAACAGCGAATAAGTGAGACACAAATGTGTATGTATCCACTACTTATATTTTTATTGTTAGGTGGATGTCCATCAGGAGCTGTGAGAGAAATTTCACTTTTAAATTGACACAGAGTAGCCAATGGCTTGCAATGTATGCTTTCTGGTGGGCTTTTTGACACAAAAACTGATGATGACACAAGAAACCACTCCAAAGCCACAAGATATAGGCTAGGAGTGTCATGGCAAGGGCTGCAAAGGACAAAGAGTGGTGGCATGGGATGTGACATGTTGTCATGACACATCACACAAACCAGGGCATCACAACTGCCAAGAGTGGTGGCATGGGACGTGACATGTTGTCATGACACATCACACAAACCAGGGCATCACAACTGCCAAGAGTGGTGGCATGGGACGTGACATATTGTCATGACACATCACACCAACCAGGGCATCACAACTGCCAAGAGTGGTGGCATGGGACGTGACATGTTGTCATGAGACATCACACCAACCAGGGCATCACAACTGCCAAGAGTGGTGGCATGGGATGCGACATGTTGTCATGACACATCACACCAACCAGGGCATCACAACTGCCAAGAGTGGTGGCATGGGACGTAACATGTTGTCATGACACGTCATACCAACCAGGGCATCACAACTGCCAAGAGTGGTGGCATGGGATGCGACATGTTGTCATGACACATCACACCAACCAGGGCATCACAACTGCCAAGAGTGGTGGCATGGGATGCGACATGTTATCATGACACATCACACCAACCAGGGCATGACAACTGCTAAGTGTGGTGGCATAGGACGTGACATGTTGTCATGACACATCACACCAACCAGGGCATCACAACTGCCAAGAGTGGTGGCACAAGACTTGATATGCTGTCATGACACATCACACCAACCAGGGCATCACAACTACCAAGAGATGGGTAGCTACTCACTGCCTGCTTCCTCCTCTTCCTCTGAAGAAGTCTCCATGACTTCACACTCCTCCCTCACTTCATTGAGAATCCTGAAGAACAACAATGGAGAATATGGCACTTGAAAAGCAGGATGTAAGCATGCACAAACACACACACACTCACATATATAAAACACACACGCACACACAAACACATGCACAGACAGGTGTACAAACAATTATATTTGAAACACACATACACACACGTGCAAAAGCATACATATACATGTACACACATGAACACATATACACACACAAGCATACACACACACACACACGCGCACACACACACACACACACACACACACACACACACACACACACACACACACACACACACAAACACATATACACCATTGCATACTTGCAAACAAGGGCACAAATGCACAGACATGTGTACACACAATTATATTTGAAACACACACACGCACACACACACACACACACACACACACACACACATACGCAAATGCATGCATATACATGTACACACATGAACACATACACAAACACATGCATACACACACACACACACACACACTTGTATTCTTGCAAACAAGGCCACAAATGCACAGATATTTGTGCACACAATCATATGGGTCATTCTTAGCTTATGACTCTTGGGAAACACCTCTTTCAAGCCCCCAAAAACAAAATGTATGATAATTTTCTTAACAAAATCAAATCATATTCGTGCTTTACTAATCTAAATGCATCTGGAAAAACGGTACCGTGGCAAAAAGTTTATTGTATGTATGTTTAATTTCGATTCTGATTTTTGTGCTGAAAATGGCGTCGGAAAAAGGGAAAGCAGACCCCGTGCTTTTGAATTGCCCCATACAATCACTTTGAAGTTAGTGAAACCCAATTGATTGCTTGTACATGGTTGGGCATGGATTGAATAAAGG
>JAWQFJ010001013.1:27773-102773 GCA_034096865.1 Theodoxus fluviatilis | reverse complement strand
TGAAACTTATTTCCTAGATTTGGGGGTACAAGATCAATTTTTAGTGCAAGTTTTGAAGCTCTAGGGCAAAAACTTTTTTTTTATGGACTGGGTCCACTTTTTGGACCTACGATTTTGACCTTCATTTGACCCATATTTTTGAAAATTCATTAAAAATCAATAATTGCTTTAAAGTGTTAAACCAAAGTGATTTGGTGTCATTTGGGTGACATAGTATCTGACTCATAAGAAAAAAGTGCTTGAAATTTTTTTTTAATGGTTGGTTCATGCTAGGAGAGGGAGAGAGGAAGGGTGGGAGGGAGGGTGGGAGGGAGGGAGGGAGGGAGGGAGGGAGGACGACGAGGGAGGGAGGGAGGAAGGAAGGGAGGGAGGGAGGGATGGAGGGAGGGAGGGAGGAGGGAGGGAGGGAGGGAGGGAGGAGGGGTGTGTGAAGAGAGAGAGAGAGAGAGAGAGAGAGAGAGAGAGAGAGAGAGAGAGAGAGAGAGAGAGAGAGAGAGAGAGAGAGAGAGAGAGAGAGAGAGAGAGAGAGAGAGAGAGAGAGAGGCAGGCAGGCAGGCAAGCAGCCAGCCAGAATGACAGACACAGAGACAGACAGGCAGACAGAGAGACAAAGTCAGAGAGACAAAGAGAACTTAACTGAACTTTATTCTCAGGCTGAATGCCCTTCTGAACCGATAATACTAAAGGACATTCATCAACATGCCTCTTTAAGAATTGATTCATGATTAAACATTCAGTATTCATGATGTATTATCAACACATTCCTTTTCTCCAGTGGTTAAAGATTCTTGGTTCCTACAATTGAACTGTAAACACATAAGTTAATAAGTACCCTTCATCTGTCATGCTGCACAGCATGGCAGTGGTGACCAAATTGACACACAAAGGACCAAAAAAAAGTATTCAAAAAACTTATTGTATGAATTCACAGAGGAGTGAACAGAAGGATGGATAGACAGAAGGATGGATAGACGGAAGGATGGATAGACGGAAGGATGGATAGACGGAAGGATGGATAGACGGAAGGATGGATAGACGGAAGGATGGATAGACGGAAGGATGGATAGACGGAAGGATGGATAGACGGAAGGATGGATAGACGGAAGGATGGATAGACGGAAGGATGGATAGACGGAAGGATGGATAGATGGATGGATGGTTAGATGGACGGAAGGATGGATAGACAGAAGGATGGATAGACAGAAGGATGGAGAAGCAGAGGGACAAACTGTGCATCTGAGCTGCCTCTCTGGCACTAATTACAGCACCTGCCCAGAGACAAGATTGTGGTATCAGTCTGGTCCACTCACCTCTGAGCTGTGTCTGGAACTTGGCCAGGGGGTTTCCGAAGTTGAAATTCTCCCCAGCAAAAAGACGCCTGAAAGGCACACACAGAGACCTGTAGGTAGTTTGCAGTACACGGGGCTCACAACTCAGCACAACCCTGAAGGGAGGAGAAGAACTGGAAAGTCAATGTCTCATGACAAGTGTCCCACTGCTTTCTAAGCTTTCTCTCTCTGACGAGCTTTCCAAGTCAGAAACTCCTTTATCCACAGCCAGATACAAATGCATGACTGCATTGTAGGTGCACTTTTGATGACTTCTCACAAAAAGTTTCTTGGACAGAGTTACCAAGGCTACTTCATGAACACCACATACATTTTAGGCCACACACAAACGCACAAATTGTTGTGGTTATGGTAACTGGACCAACCCTGTTTTTTCTTCTAACCCAACACATTTAAAAAATCAGTTTTTAACGAATTAAAAATAATTTGACAGTAAACAACAAACTGTGAGCTATTCCATCTGCCCTGCCCTATGATGAGCACTCAAAGAATCCACTATTTAATTCTTTTCAAAGCATTTTCAGTGAAAGAAAGCTTGGTATAATTATAAGTTCAGTCTTTCTTCTTCTAAAATGGGGGTGAAAAAAAAATGTGCATGCCGACCTACTGACACTTTTTGTTTTGCCCGTTACCTTAACCACAACTTTTTAGCGGGGGGCTTTAAGTGCATAGTATCCCATTGCTGCCGTTCCCACACTGTCCCCAGCCACCAGAAATGCACTAGCCACGTTTACAAGGTTGCCTCCACAGACTCATCTTTTCAATTCTGTGACCATGATAAAAACAGACACCTCTAACCCAAGGTTGTCACATGGTCATGAAGTCTAATTCAAGTAAGAAGAGGAAAATGCAGGAGTAACTGGGTGTTGTCAGCAGCTAGCAAGGGGTAGAGACTGGTGGTGATGAATATATATTTTGTAAGCAGGAACAGATGTATTTGAAAATCCTACCTACTTGATGCAGTAACCAAAGCTTGTCTGCATATAAGCCAGTGCTACTTAGCAGAGACCAGCTGTGCAAGAAGGCATATCTACCAAGCAAGGAACTTTTCGCTTTGGAGAGTTTTCAACAGCACCCTGGATGTGTTCCTGGAACCAAGCAGCTCACTAGTGTCTGTGTGGAGGTGTACTGTAATACTGGCATGTTCTCACCCTAGGTACCTCTCTGATTCACAGGGCTATCTTATCATTATTAGGGAGGAGGAGAAGGAGGAGGAGAAGGAAGAAGAGAAGGAGGAGGAGGAGGAGAAGGAGGAGGAGGAGGAGGAGGAGGAGGAGGAGGAGGAGGAGGAGGAGGAGGAGGAGGAGGAGGAGGAGGAGGGGAGGAGGAGGAGGAGGAGGAGGAGGAGGAGGAGGAGGAGGAGGAGGAGGGGAGGAGGAGGGAGGAGGAGGAGGAGGAGGAGGAGGAGGAGGAGGAGGAGGAGGAGGAGGAGGAGGAGGAGGAGGAGGAGGAGGAGGAGGAGGAGGAGGAGGAGGAGGAGGAGGAGGAGGAGGAGCAACCCCTAGCCCTTGGACCACACACCCCCACCTGCCCCAAATAGAAGAAGTTTTCATAATAGATGTAGTGATAAGTTACCTGATGGTTTCCTCTCTTTCCTTTTCTTCGTTTTGAGGAAACGACGGCAGAAATTTCTACAAAAAGAACAATAAAAAGCAGGATGCATTATAAATCATTACCGAATGCTATCATAACTTCTGTGATTCCTTGCAATACTGCCAGAGCATCCTGCCCCTGTCAGAATTCTCTTGACACAAAAAGAATGAATACATCACCATGTATAAGAAACAAGACTAAAGATGGCAATATTTTTTTAGCGAACTTGGAGAAAAGTCAGCAGTGCACTGTGTTACATGACGGCTTTCCTGCACTTTAGTCTTTACATTACTGTACAAAATCTCGGATATCTCCTCTCTGAGTCTGAGCATGCTGTATTCTATAGAATATGTATGAATGTGTATAAATAAGCATGAATGAATGGCTAATGTGGTTGAAATATATACTTTTGTCCATTTTTCTACTTAATTCCTGTTTCCTCATTGCACAGCCACATATACATGACAAACTACACACACACACACACATACACACACACACAGACAAATTTATACATACACACACAAATACACACACACACACACACACACACACAAATACACACACACACAAATACACACACCTCTTTCACATGGTTCCTTTGACTCATCTGGCATAGCACAGCATGAGTTAGCAACAGTGACTAAATGCAACTGTAGACATTTCATTAAATCTTCGAATTTCAAATCATTCATTTGTTCATGTATTCGTTCATATATATCCATCCATTCATGTATGCATTCATTTGTACCTTTCAAGGTCTATGAAAAGGCTAGATGAAGACCAAGGTTCCTGAGGTCAGACAGGGCCACAGAGCAGACACAAATCTCAACAGTATAACAACAGTTGCCTACAATGGTGATAGTCCTGTGCACTGAGGGTACCAATTCCTTTAGAGGACACAAATACATCATTCATCTCTTTTCTTTTGATTTCAAGCAAACAAAAACATTCTCCTGCTTCAGAAAAAGCTAGGCAATTGATGTAGAGAGGAAAGGGGGGGGGGGGGGGGGGGGGGGGGGGACTGGCTAACTTACCATCAAATGTTTCTTCTGTGTTTCTGAGAGGTTATCAAAAGTTTCCTTTGATAACACAGCCTTGAATATCTGATTCTGAAAAACCATTTTGTTTTAAAATTATAATAATGACAGAGCTCTGAATGTATGCTTCTGAAAAGTTATGGATGTGTGTGTGTGTGTGTGTGTGTGTGTGTGTGTGTGTGTGTGTGTGTGTGTGTGTGTGTGTGTGTGTGTGTGTGCACTCATTATTATCAGTATTTAAAACAATGCACATTTACAAAGAAACAAAATGATCCTTGCTGAATTAAGCACTTAATACAGTTCCAAAGCTAACACTGTAACAGCTAAACTAACGAACCACAAAAAATTAAGCAAAGCTTTGATAACATACAACAAAAGCATCCAGCAGCAAACAGTGAACCATCTGCCAAAATAATGTAATCATAAGAAATGAATGTTTCAAGTAGACCAGGCTTTCCTCAGTAAATCTTCACTTTGTTGAGAGAGAGAGAGAGAGAGAGAGAGAGAGAGAGAGAGAGAGAGAGAGAGAGAGAGAGAGAGAGAGAGAGAGAGAGAAGAGAGAGTGAGTGAGAGAGTGAGAGAGAGAGAGAGAGAGAGAGAGAGAGAGAGAGAGAGAGAGAGAGAGAGAGATGTATCTTTCTTTCTCCCTCACACTCAACAATCACTCTGATTTTCTCATTCACTTAAAGTATACCAATCACAACCACCAGCACTCCACCACTATGAAAACCGTGTAACTTTCAACCCACTGCAATGTTGGTGCCAGGGTAGTCGAAAGCAGTACAATCAACCGCAAAGTGAGAGGCATCCTACCTGTTCAATCAAACTGTGAGGTAATTTCACCTCCTCCTTTCCAAACAGGCACCTCTCCGTTCTTTCCGAAGAAGATGCGAAGGAAGCCCAACGTCCGTCTTCGGCCATGGTGATCAGATCAGGTGTCTACATCACCTAGAGAAAGAGAGAGGGGGGGAAAAGGCTAATGAGTAATGTCATGAGAAAAGATCCGAAAACTCTCGTGGAAATGAACACATGAATGGTTTAAATGTTACATGTGAAATTCTTATTCGGTAGGAAAAAACTTTCCCATTGAAACTCATAAATACAGCCAGTGTCGCTACGATTCGTACCTGTCGGTCAAACCATGGCATGCCACGAGTGATGCATTTCACCGGTAACTTACCCTCGTTGTTTCGGCAAAGGTTACCTCTTGTGAGGAAGGCACAAAATAAAATATTCTTACGACCGATAAATCTAAACACCATTAGGCTCTCACATAGAGTGTATGTATGCTCTCAAACGATTAGCAAATGATAGATGCATGGTAATCGTGGACTGACCGAGAGCGGGAGAACAACTTGTGTACACTCCACGAACAGCAGGTTTGTGTTGACCACACTAGAAACACAAGGTCCATGAAGTACGCGTCTCGAATGCAAAGCAAACTGTGCACTATAGTTAATTTGCTAAACAATGCTGATCTTTAAATGCACTACCCCACGATCTCCTTCAACTCCCAAAATGCCCTTAGGGAAACTGAAAGACGCTAAAATGCGATTGAGTAGTGGAACAGGAAGTACCATCAAGAGGTAGCACTCAAGGATCGGAGAAACGTTTCATTATACCATTCATTTGTCAAAACTAATAATCTTTATATGAAGGCTTATATATATTACCTACCACAGAATATATACTTTTAAAAATGTTGTATATATATTCTTTTAATGTATGATCATACTTCAAGTGGGTAGCATTTGCCGCTGTATGCACAGATCAAAATGGCGACGTACCTCGTGTGTAGAATTCACCCTGTTGTTCTTGTATCTATCGCAGATTCCTTTGAACGAAGGAATGAGGACGCAAGAAGAGTCATTGGTACATTACTTGGTAAGTATGCAAGGCTGAATGGTTATTTGTGTTTGATCTGCTCAATATTGTATACTTTGCCCAAGCAAGTATTATTACCCACTGTCCATCAAAATTAAATGATGATCATGTGCCGGCATATGGCACACAAAGACACATGCCACATCCGCCTCATATCTTTGTAGCGTGCCTTGTGATGTACCATATTACTGTATCACTCGTAGAGATGTATATACCTGGTACACCTCGACTGTGCTTCAGTAGCTGTTCAAGAGCTGCTGGAGCTCAGAATACATTGGCTAAACCCCAGTAGATGAACTCAGAACTGTCTGATGGTGATGGTGATAAGTATGATGACGAAGATGATGATGATGATGGAGTTTTACGGCCTACTCGCCTTTGTAGGCTATTAGATAGTACATTAAATATTACTCAATGTAAAACCATTAATCACGAAAATCACTAGATTAGGACCAAGTCAAATCTCGATGTCCCAAGTTATATTCCTTTTAATTTTATGAATCATGTAAGGAGATGAAGTGGATTTTTTTCTTACCCCATACCCCAAGGGTGGGAGGTGTCTGGTAAAGCTGCAAAGGATTGGTTTTACCACAGACACTCAAGAGATGAGTACCAATGTCTGTGGTTTTACCTACCTACCCATGCACGCTTGGAGAAGGCATTCCTGTCAAAGTGACTGAAAGCAGCATTGCCTTTAGAGCATATAATGAATAATAATGATGATGATGATGATGATGATGATGATGATGACTGGTGATAATTGTGAGAAAATGATGATTATGAGATGGTGGTGATAGTGAGATGATGATAATGTTGATGGTTGTACAGTGGTGGTGGTGGTTTTGAAAATATATATCAAGTGGTGAATGAGGCTCCCCGTTTTGCTTCTGCTGACAGTGAGACTGCATTAGCTTTTGTTCAACGTCTGCAATGCACCAAAGCAAAAACAAAGAGTATTGACAGGAACTTCCCTTCCCTTCCTCACCTTCCATTTTGTCTAACTTAGATTGTTCTGCATTACAATTTTACATAGAAGTGCTGTGCCTGTAATACTGACATGAAGTGGCATCTATCATTGTCACACTGTGTGTTTGCTACAGGTTCCTATGAGAAAGGGGCTGTTGAGGTGACCAACTGTTTTGCTGTGCCCCACAACGAGTCTGATGATGAGGTGAGTGATGGATACTGACTCTGTGGTGGCTGATCTTTGGGTTTTGGTGGGGGAGGGGGGGGGGGGGGGGGGGGGGGGCTGATAAGGGACAGGTGGAAGTGAAGGGGGGGGTGGTAATGGAGGGCAAGGATAAGGGATTGGAAGGGGACACTGAGTTAAGAGGGTTGATGAAGCTAGAATGTAAGGAGAGGGGTACGGGGATTAGGAAAAGGATGAAGGGAAGGGGAATGCAGGAAAGAAAGATGAGGAAGAATGAAAGAAGGTGGAGTGGGAGAAATAGAAGAGAAGGGAGGAAATTAGGCTGCGTGCCTTTGTGTATGTAATTCTTCTTCAATATTTTGCATTATTTTATAAGTTTCTTCTACCTATAGGGTTGTAAAATGAAGGTGGTTTATCTATGGTAGAAAGCTGTCAATGTTTTTGTCACTCATAGGACCGTGGATCGTTTTCCTCCATTCATTACACCTTAGTGACCCCCTTGCGCTTGGCATTTTAGTTGCATGAAAGTGAGTAAACATGGGCATGTACTTTATTGATTGTAAGTGCTCTTTGCTAATTCTTCAGTAAGTTAGCAAGGTCTCCATCTCTTATGGCTATAGAAGTACAGTGTTGTGTTGTATGATTAGAAGATACACTGTACCACTCACATCAAGTTGTCGTTTGTAGGGAAGTTAATTACAAATGATGCATTTTATCAAATTTAATTTCCCCCAGTTATCTATGCACTTAATGGACTTTGAACTATTGCCTTCAGTTTCTGTCTACTCTTGGCAGAGGTTTGCTAATCTAATGTTCCTGTCCCCCGAGTGAGATGCCTCACTTGCTGTTTGCTCACAAGTTGACTTGGAATTTTTCTCCCTCGACATGCAGGTGGCTGTGGACATAGAGTACGCCAAGAACATGTTTGAGCTTCACAAGAAGGTGAATGCTGCAGAGGTCATCGTGGGATGGTGAGATGTGATTTTTGTTATCTCTCTTTGCTAACATTATCTGTTGTAAATCTGTTTCGTTGAGCATCACAGCTATTGTGCAAAATCTGGTTTTCTAAACATACTGTACCAGTAGACAACCATAGGTATATGACCTTTTCACCTCGAAAAAAGATTTGCAAAATCATCCCACACACGTGGCTTAATAGCATCAGCCAATGAAAAGGTTCCATCTATAGCGTCATGGCCAGTGAAAGGGAGGCAACTCTCCCTGTTTCCTGCACATGCCCATAGATACCATGATGCAACCACGTGCCACCACTTTTCGACTTTTCGTTGGAGTGTTTGGATGTACTCTGGTGTTCTCCTCAAGTCTTCACGTTGTGCGGACTTTCTGAAGGATTTGCTGTCGACTATGGCAGACCTGTTTACTCTCCCGATTTTAGCGGGAGACTCCCGATTTCAGACCCTATCTCCCGACCTCCCGCTAGCTTCGTAAATCTCCCGATTTTTTTTCCACCGATCTCCCGAAAATGACAAATTTTGAAAGGTTTATTTCGTTTCCGAAGCATTTACATGACGATCCGAACTTTCTACCGCGCCACTGAAGGTCATTCCGCAGATCTGCAGTACAATTTTTTTGATTAGTTGAGTCAGGACCTTCGTCCAATCGAGAGCCAGTTTACAACCTGGAATAGCCGCCATTTTGCTTGACCGATCTCAATGATGATGGCGTCCATTGAAAAGTCAAAGAGAAAGACTCGCGAAACCGATTCTGAATCCGACAGTGAGCGTGACACAGAGGATGAGAACAGAAAGTCCACTCTTGTCAGAAGGAGAAAGAGAGCAAAGTACAGCGTAAAGTGGAAGGCTGAGTGGAAATCGGAATTCCCGGCATTTCGCCCATCGTCGAAATCGAAATCACACGCGTTTTGCACGTTCTGCAAAAAAGACATCAACGTGAGCCACGGAGGCAAGAATGAGAGAGAGAGAGAGAGAGAGAGAGAGAGAGAGAGAGAGAACTTGTGTGCGCGCGCGCGAGAGAGAGAGAACTTGCGCGCGCGCGAGAGAGAGATAGAGAAGCGCACGCGAGAGAGACAGCGAGAGAAAGAGAGCGCGCGCGCGAGAGAGAGAGAAGAGAGAGAAAGCGCGTGCGCGGGAGAGAGAGAGAGAATTTGACTTTTCGCCTCCCTGATCAGAGATGAGACTTATCAGCGTTTCAGCTGATTTCTGAGTTTTTTATTCCACTTTCAGCTGATTTTTATTCAATTGTTATGCAGTTCGTGACCTGGGATGGTACACATATCTAAAAATAAAAATCTCCCGCTTTTTATTGAAATCTCCCGATTTTTGAGTCGCCATCTCCCTATTGTGCACAACTTAAGGTAAACAGGTCTGCTATGGCGGCGTTGCTGTTGGGAAGTACAAACACTCCTACGGCCCTCGCCGTTTTTCGAATTCCTGTTTAATTCGTTTTTTGCTTCAATTTCTGTTCCCGCCGGTAACCTCAGTGCACGGTCTGGTTCAGTTATTTTGTTGCCTGTTGTCTCTAGCTTCGGCTAGGTGCGTTGTGAGCGTGTTTCGCTTGTTGTACGCTTGTATTCTTGTGAGTGCGTTCTTGCTACTGCTTGCGTCAAGTTGACGCTGTTGCTGTCCGCCATTTTGTTTCGCCATTTTGGGAATATGGCGGCTCGCCTTCCTACCTCTCTGCAGGGTACGGAGGCGGTGCGCAGGTGCGCAAGCGCGGCTCTGCTTCTAAGAGGAAGAGCTGTTTGTCTATACCTCCTTCCTTTTTGCCATGTAAGAGGTAAAGTCGCGTTCGAGTAAGCCTCGTTCTGCCTCTTCCTCTGCATCGTGTAGCAGGGTAGACGATGTGTCGGGGAAGTTTTCTTCTCTCGACAACTCTTCTTTACAGGACACTCTCACTCTGTCTCTGGGGATTGCTCGGGGGTGGTTTCTGAGCCAGTTTTGGGTCCCCAGGCGGCTGCTGCATGTTTGGTGTATTTGTCTGAGGCTGCCTTTGTTTCAGTTCCCAGAGTGCGGTGTCGCACCGATCGGATTCTCTCCCGGCGGTAAGTCGAGACGGAGACGAATCCCTCGGTGGGGTGGGCACGGCTATCGATCGCAAGGGGGCTCTGCCCATGCGATCCGATCAGCATGTTGCCTCGGATTCCTGGCCTTCTCCTGGTCGACCAGTAGATCGTATCCGACACGAGTCGCGATACCGGCAGAGCGTTGCTATCGATCCCGCCGAGGCAATGCCCGCGCGATCCGATCAGCATGCTGCCATGGTTCACTGGCGATCAGATGATCATTCAATCGATCATGATGGAGAGAGGAAAAGAGCGGGTCAGGATACAGGCTATGCGTTGCGATCGACCGCACAGAGGCTTTGCCCGTCCGATTCGATCAGCATGCTGCCTTGGCATTCGGACGATCAGCCGATCGTTCCGTACATCGTGACGGCCAGGCGTCAGTCACGGTGCATGCAACGTTGCGATCGCTTACACGGAGGCAATGCCCAGTTGGCTCGATCAGCATGCTGCTTTGTTTTCCGGGCGTTCTGTCCCTCGATCAGTGGATCGTGGCGATCAGCGCGACCGGAGGGGTGTTGCTGTCGACCGCGCAGAGGTTTTGCCTTTGCGGTCTGATCAGCGTCCTCGCTTGTTTTCACGACGATTGCCTGGTCTATTGCTCGATCGTGATCGTCCTTGTCGGGAATTTCGACACGATCGAGCAGTAGATGGTGTTGGGCAGGGGTCCTTTTACAGGACGCGCGGTGCTGTTGATCGCTCCGAGGTTTTTTCCCGGACGGTTTGATCAGCCTGCGTCCTTGGCGTCTCAGCGATCACGTGATTTTGCGCGAGATTCTCGCCCTCGGCGATACGTGCCTGACGATCGCTTGGATTTGCGTTTCGATCAGCATACTGTCTCAGTTCTAGGGGGATCGGTCGATCGCATGTCAGATCGCGATCTTCTCTTTGACTCTGATGCTCCCGTTCATGCTTCTCGGGAATCTCTGCTTTGGCGGCGCGTTGAGTCTCGACACTATCTCCTTCGTGATTTGTCAGACTCTGATTCGCGATCGCTCAGTCCGGTACGGGTTTCTGCTCGTCGCTCACATAGGTCTGCGGACTCTGAGTGTTTTCGATGGCAATCCGCCCGGCTGCCTTCCGGCGCTCGTACTTTGTTTTTTCCTCGATTGCCTGATCTATCGCTCGATCGTGATCATCCCTGTCGGGAATCAGACACAATCGAACGGTAGCTAGGTATGGACCAGGGTCACTGTACGGGTCGAGCATTGCTGATGTTCGCGCTGGGGTTTTTCCGCGCGATTCCATCGGCAGACAGCCTTGAATTCTCGGCGGTCGCGAGTTTTCGCGCAGGATTCTCGACTTGGGGCAGGCGTTGCTGACGATCGCTCGGTTTTGCCCATGCGTTTTCGATCAGCAATATTGCCTCAGGTCTCTGGGGATCGGCTGATAGGTGATCAGATCGTGATCTTTCCTTCGGTCTGGTCGTCCGTGGTACAGGCAGAGCATTGCTGACGCCGCACAGAGATTTTTTCCTTGCGGTTCGATCAGCTGCTGCCTTGTATTCCCGGTGTTCGCGTGAATCGTGTTTTTTCCGGCCGGGAATTTCGTCACGGCAGGCGATGCTGACGTTCGCTCAGTGACGTTTCCTTTGCAGTCAGAGCAGCTTGTTTCGTTCATTTCCCGGCGATCGGCTAATCTCACGCTAGTTCGTGATCCTTTCTGCCGGGAATCACAACAAGATCGGCGGACAGGCAGGGCTTGCTATCTACCGCACGGAGGCAAGGCCCGGGCGGGCAGATCGGCATGCTGCCTTGCATTCTTGTCAGTCAGCTGCTGCCTCAGGTCTCTGGGGATCGACGGATCGATTACAGATCGTGATCTTTCCTTTGAGTCTGTTTTTTGTCCAGTTCGTCCCTTCCGGGAATCGGTTTCAGCCAGGTGTTGCTGACGAACGCACAGTGTTTTGCCCTTGCGGTCGGATCAACATGCTGCGTTGTTTTCTCGGCGATCGCCTGTTCGATCGACAGATCGCAGTACAGGCGGGGTCTACGAACATCGGGGTTTTCAGAAATCTTACGGCACTTGGCGTTTTTTCGATTTCTGTTCATTCTCCGTTTGTGCACTTTACATGTATTGTTCCACCGGTTTTCAGTCCGGTTAGGTTCAATTATTGTCTCTAGCTTTGTCTCGGTGCATTGGCTTTTCTTCGCGTGAATCTCCTTCTTTCCTGTATTAGCTTCGGACTTTCTGGAAGTCGGAGCGATCAGTGGATCGTGTCGGATAGGTCTTGGACAGGCAGAGCACTGCTATCGACCGCATGGAGGCTACGACCATGCGGGCCGATCAGCGTGCTGCCTTAGTGTTCTGGAGTTCGGCCGTTCTACCGTAGATCGTGAGGGACAGGAGTCACGTTATAGGTATCAGCTTGCTGCTTTGTTCCCGGCAATCGCCGGATTTACGATTGATCTTGAGCATTCCAGCTGGGATTCAGTCTTCAAGCAGTGGCGATGTTGGTGAGAGGCAGGGGAGTTCGGTTGGCGGTTGTACCTGGACGATTGGTTGGTTTACACCTATCGTCTCTGCACTCACTCTCATGGAAGTTCCTTTTCCACAGAATTTTTTCTCTGGAAATTGACTATCCTGGCAGATCACTGAGCCGGAGGACCGACACAGACACGACCTTGGTGTCCAGCCTTTGGTCTGCACTCGAGTCTCTGCGGCAAATCCACTTTCTAGAGATGGAAGCGTATTCTCTCTCTGAAGGGATTGGTGTCAGTATTGCGTGATCGGCACGTGACAATCTCGGGTGATAATGTCGCGTGGCTGAGTTTTCTTCGCCATCAGGGTGGCACAGTCTCTACGACTCTGTCTCTCTGGGCTGAGGAGGTTCTCTTGGGCTCACTTTCCTGGAGGTTCCATTTCCACGGCATTCTTTCCCGGGAAATTGAATATCCTTGCAGTTCACTGAGCCGGAGGAATCATTTTCTTCCTATGGAATAGACTGTGGCTTCGCTGGGGCGACCTGGTGGTGAATCTGTTCGCCACCCGATTCAACACATGTCTTCCGTGTTTCCTCTCGCAGATGCACGATCCGAGGGCTCTCGGACGAATGCTTCTGCTAGGTCGTGGTCGGGCGTGCATGTCTATGCTTTTCTCCCACTCGCCTTATTCCGAAGGTGTTGGCCAGGGTCGCCCTAGAGTGTCCTCGGATGATTTTGGTCGCACCTTTCTGGACGGGAGTTTCATGCTTCCTTGAGCTGCTTGCTCTGGCGGATGGGGAATACATTGTTCTCATTCTCTCTGGTCCATTCTCGAGCAGCCTCACTCGAGAATGTGCCAGTCGGTCGTTCACTTCCTGAACTTTCTGCTTGGCTCTGTTCAGACACACAGTTTGCAGAGAGACAGGTCTTGTTTCCCTCGTTCGATGTCACACGCCTCCCTCGGTAGTTACCGCTCGGCGTTCACGAACACAAGCAAGGCCACGTGTAGCATTGACGTGTCTTTCGGTTGGAGGGTCCCCACCATCACCTGTGTATGTCGATCCGAACGATACTGTGTCAACTGTCCAGTCTGTGCACTGGAGTATGTCTGGCTAGAACTCAGTCTCGTCGTTTCGCCGACATAGACTGTTTCTTCCATGGAAGTTGGCCACAGCGGGATATCAAAGACATCCATTTCCTAAGCTGGATTTGTCTTTGGATCACGGACGCGTTTTGAATGCGCAGCTTGTTCCTCTGGTTGGTGTATCCAGGACTCATAAGATTCACAGGGTTGCGACCTCTGTGGCTTTTGCCAAGAATGTATCGCTCTCATCTCATGAGGGCGGCGTTCTGGCGCAGTGACTGCATTTTCACGCACCACTGCCGGCAGAATGTTCGCGTTCCTTGCCTGGACGGCACCTTTGGCATCAATAGTTGGTTGTGGCGGGTTCACTGTCCGCCTTTGAGTGGTGTGTGTTCTTTAAGTTAGGTTGGTAGATGCACATCCCTCCTCCCTTCTGGGGTAATCTACCTATGGTTGTCTACTGGTACAGTATGTTTAGAAAACTTTAAGAAATTTAAACTAATTTCTATGTTTTCCTAGCATACTTACCAGTAGACAACATAATGTCCCACCCTCCTCCCCATTTTTTGTGCATCTTCACACGAGTTTCTCGGTATGGTGTCGAAAAGTGGTGGCACGTGGTTGCATCATGGTATCTATGCGCATGTGCAGGAAACAGGGAGAGTTGCCTCCCTTTCACTGGCCATGACGCTATAGATGGAGCCTTTTCATTGGCTGATGCTATTAAGCCACGTGTGTGGGATGATTTTGCAAATCTTTTTTCGAGGTGAAAAGGTCATATACCTATGGTTGTCTACTCGTAAGTATGCTAGGAAAACATAGAAATTAGTTTAAATTTCTTAAAATTTTGCATATCAGGCTTCTGCATGATTATCATGTGAACCAAATCTTCTGGGAAGTAATTACCACTTCATTTGCAGTGAAAGGGTATGATTTAGTTGTGAATACATCATTGCATGGGTATGTATTCCAGGCTGATTATCAACAATCTATGAGGACAGATAGCCTGTTTTCATTTATCAAAATGGTCTGGTGCTTGTAGATCACTAGACGCAATATGCCGATTGCTGTTTTCCATTATTCAGTAGCATTTGTAGATCAAAATGT
This sequence comes from Theodoxus fluviatilis, assembly GCA_034096865.1. Classification (NCBI taxonomy): domain Eukaryota; kingdom Metazoa; phylum Mollusca; class Gastropoda; order Cycloneritida; family Neritidae; genus Theodoxus; species Theodoxus fluviatilis. Next base: position 88,100 of record JAWQFJ010001013.1, on the reverse strand, counting down.
TTGCAGCCATAAAGAAAAGATTCATCAGCCATTGCTTCCCAACCCATACAGCCTATGGAAGGATATCAGTGTTGCTGCTTCGAGGCATTGTAAAGTTTCCAAGCCAGAACCATTTGTGACATTGACTCTTGGGCATGGGTGACCAACCTTGCTTTGGGTTGATTTCAGGTACACAACAGGGCCAGAGGTCTCGGTGCACTCAGTCCTCATCCATGAGTACTACTCTCGCGAGTCCAAGAACCCTGTCCACCTCACTGTGGACACATCCATCAAGGGCAGCAAGATGGGCATCAAGGCCTACATCAGGTGTGTAGCCACTCAGGCATCAAGCCCTTCATCAGGTGGTAGCTAGTTTGGCATCAAGGCCTTCATCAGGTGCGTAGCTAGTTTGGCATCAAGGCCTACATCAGGTGTGTAGCTAGTTTGGCATCAAGGCCTACATCAGGTGGTAGCCAGTCAGGCATCAAGGCCTTCATCAGGTGTGTAGCTAGTTTGGCATCAAGGCCTTCATCAGGTGTGTAGCCAGTCAGGCATCAAGGCCTTCATCAGGTGTGTAGCCAGGCAGGCATCAAGGCCTTCATCAGGTGTGTGGCTAGTCAGGCATCAAGGCCTACATCAGGTGTGTAGCTAGTTTGGCATCAAGGCCTTCATCAGGTGTGTAGCTATATTGGCATCAAGGCCTTCATCAGGTGTGTAGCCAGTCAGGCATCAAGGCCTTCATCAGGTGTGTAGCCAGTCAGGCATCAAGGCCTTCATCAGGTGTGTAGCCAGTCAGGCATCAAGACCTTCATGAGGTGTGTAGCTAGTCAGGCATCAAGGCCTACATCAGGTGTGTAGCTAGTTTGGCATCAAGGCCTACATCAGGTGTGTAGCTAGTTTGGCATCAAGGCCTACATCAGGTGTGTGGCTAGTCAGGCATCAAGGCCTACATCAGGTGTGTAGCTAGTTTGGCATCAAGGCCTACATCAGGTGTGTAGCTAGTTTGGCATCAAGGCCTACATCAGGTGTGTAGCCAGTCAGGCATCAAGGCCTTCATCAGGTGTGAAGCTTGTTTGGCATCAAGGCCTTCATCAGGTGGTAGCTAGTTTGGCATCAAGGCCTTCATCAGGTGTGTAGCCACTCAGGCATCAAGGCCTTCATCAGGTGTATAGCTAGTTTGGCATCAAGGCCTTCATCAGGTGTGTAGCCAGTCAGGCATCAAGGCCCTCATCAGGTGTGTAGCTAGTTTGGCATCAAGGCCTTCATCAGGTGGTAGCTAGTTTGGCATCAAGGCCTTCATCAGGTGTGTAGCCAGTCAGGCATCAAGGCCCTCATCAGGTGTGTAGCTAGTTTGGCATCAAGGACTTCATCAGGTGTGAAGCTCGTTTGGCATCAAGGCCTACATCAGGTGGTAGCTAGTTTGGCATCAAGGCCTTCATCAGGTGTGTAGCCACTCAGGCATCAAGGCCTTCATCAGGTGTGTAGCTAGTCAGGCTTCAAGGCCTTCATCAGGTGTGTAGCCAGTCAGGCATCAAGGCCTTCATCAGGTGTGTAGCTAGTTTGGCATCAAGGCCTTCATCAGGTGGTAGCTAGTTTGGCATCAAGGCCTTCATCAGGTGTGTAGCCAGTCAGGCATCAAGGCCTTCATCAGGTGTGTAGCTAGTCAGGCATCAAGGCCTTCATCAGGTGTGTAGCCAGTCAGGCATCAAGGCCTTCATCAGGTGTGAAGCTCGTTTGGCATCAAGGCCTACATCAGGTGGTAGCTAGTTTGGCATCAAGGCCTTCATCAGGTGTGTAGCCACTCAGGCATCAAGGCCTTCATCAGGTGTGTAGCTAGTCAGGCTTCAAGGCCTTCATCAGGTGTGTAGCCAGTCAGGCATCAAGGCCTTCATCAGGTGTGTAGCTAGTTTGGCATCAAGGCCTTCATCAGGTGGTAGCTAGTTTGGCATCAAGGCCTTCATCAGGTGTGTAGCCAGTCAGGCATCAAGGCCTTCATCAGGTGTGTAGCTAGTCAGGCATCAAGGCCTTCATCAGGTGTGTAGCCAGTCAGGCATCAAGGCCTTCATCAGGTGTGTAGCCAGTCAGGCATCAAGGCCTTCATCAGGTGTGTAGCTAGTTTGGCATCAAGGCCTTCATCAGGTGTGTAGCCAGTCAGGCATCAAGGCCTTCATCAGGTGTGTAGCCAGTCAGGCATCAAGGCCTTCATCAGGTGTGTAGCTAGTCAGGCATCAAGGCCTTCATCAGGTGTGTAGCTAGTTTGGCATCAAGGCCTTCATCAGGTGGTAGCTAGTTTGGCATCAAGGCCTTCATCAGGTGTGTAGCCAGGCAGGCATCAAGGCCTTCATCAGGTGTGTAGCTATATTGGCATCAAGGCCTTCATCAGGTGTGTAGCTAGTTTGGCATCAAGGCCTTCATCAGGTGGTAGCTAGTTTGGCATCAAGGCCTTCATCAGGTGGTAGCTAGTTTGGCATCAAGGCCTACATCAGGTGGTAGCTAGTTTGGCATCAAGGCCTTCATCAGGTGTGTAGCCAGTCAGGCATCAAGGCCTTCATCAGGTGTGTAGCCAGTCAGGCATCAAGGCCTTCATCATGTGTGTAGCTAGTTTGGCATCAAGGCCTTCATCAGGTGTGTAGCCAGTCAGGCATCAAGGCCTTCATCAGGTGGTAGCTAGTTTGGCATCAAGGCCTTCATCAGGTGTGTAGCCAGTCAGGCATCAAGGCCTTCATCAGGTGTGTAGCCAGTCAGGCATCAAGGCCTACATCAGGTGTGTAGCCAGTCAGGCATCAAGGCCTTCATCAGGTGTGTAGCTAGTTTGGCATCAAGGCCTTCAGGTGTGTAGCCACTCAGGCATCAAGGCCTTCATCAGGTGTGTAGCTAGTTTGGCATCAAGGCCTTCATCAGGTGGTAGCTAGTTTGGCATCAAGGCCTTCATCAGGTGTGTAGCCAGGCAGGCATCAAGGCCTTCATCAGGTGTGTAGCTATATTGGCATCAAGGCCTTCATCAGGTGTGTAGCTAGTTTGGCATCAAGGCCTACATCAGGTGTGTAGCTAGTTTGGCATCAAGGCCTTCATCAGGTGGTAGCTAGTTTGGCATCAAGGCCTTCATCAGGTGGTAGCTAGTTTGGCATCAAGGCCTACATCAGGTGTGTAGCTAGTTTGGCATCAAGGCCATCAGGTGTGTAGCCAGGCAGGCATCAAGGCCTTCATCAGGTGTGTAGCCAGTCAGGCATCAAGGCCTACATCAGGTGTGTAGCTAGTTTGGCATCAAGGCCTTCATCAGGTGGTAGCCAGTCAGGCATCAAGCCCTTCATGAGGTGTGTAGCCACTCAGGCATCAAGGCCTACATCAGGTGGTAGCTAGTTTGGCATCAAGGCCTTCATCAGGTGTGTAGCCAGTCAGGCATCAAGGCCTTCATCAGGTGTGTAGCTAGTTTGGCATCAAGGCCTTCATCAGGTGTGTAGCCAGTCAGGCATCAAGACCTTCATGAGGTTTGAAGCTAGTTTGGCATCAAGGCCTTCATCAGGTGTGTAGCTATATTGGCATCAAGGCCTTCATGAGGTGTGTAGCTAGTTTGGCATCAAGGCCTTCATGAGGTGTGTAGCTAGTTTGGCATCAATGCCTTCATCAGGTGTGTAGCTAGTTTGGCATCAAGGCCTTCATCAGGTGTGTAGCCAGTCAGGCATCAAGGCCTTCATCAGGTGTGTAGCTAGTCAGGCATCAAGGCCTTCATCAGGTGTGTAGCTAGTTTGGCATCAAGGCCTTCATCAGGTGTGTAGCCAGTCAGGCATCAAGACCTTCATGAGGTGTGTAGCCAGTCAGGCATCAAGGCCTTCATCAGGTGTGTAGCTAGTCAGGCATCAAGGCCTTCATCAGGTATGTAGCCAGTCAGGCATCAAGGCCTTCATCAGGTGTGTAGCTAGTCAGGCATCAAGGCCTTCATCAGGTGTGTAGCTAGTTTGGCATCAAGGCCTTCATCAGGTGTGTAGCCAGTCAGGCATCAAGGCCTTCATCAGGTGTGTAGCCAGTCAGGCATCAAGGCCTTCATCAGGTGTGTAGCCAGTCAGGCATCAAGACCTTCATGAGGTGTGTAGCTAGTTTGGCATCAAGGCCTACATCAGGTGTGTAGCCAGTCAGGCATCAAGGCCTTCATCAGGTGTGTCGCCAGTCAGGCATCAAGGCCTTCATCAGGTGGTAGCTAGTTTGGCATCAAGGCCTACATCAGGTGTGTAGCCAGTCAGGCATCAAGGCCTTCATCAGGTGTGTAGCCAGTCAGGCATCAAGGCCTTCATCAGGTGTGTCGCCAGTCAGGCATCAAGGCCTACATCAGGTGTGTCGCCAGTCAGGCATCAAGGCCTACATCAGGTGGTAGCTAGTTTGGCATCAAGGCCTTCATCAGGTGGTAGCTAGTTTGGCATCAAGGCCTTCATCAGGTGTGTAGCTAGTTTGGCATCAAGGCCTACATCAGGTGTGTAGCCAGTCAGGCATCAAGGCCTTCATCAGGTGTGTAGCTAGTCAGGCATCAAGGCCTTCATCAGGTGGTAGCTAGTTTGGCATCAAGGCCTTCATCAGGTGTGTAGCTATATTGGCATCAAGGCCTTCATCAGGTGTGTAGCTAGTTTGGCATCAAGGCCTACATCAGGTGTGTGGCTAGTTTGGCATCAAGGCCTTCATCAGGTGTGTAGCCAGTCAGGCGTCAAGGCCTTCATCAGGTGTGTAGCTAGTCAGGCATCAAGGCCTTCATCAGGTGTGTAGCTAGTTTGGCATCAAGGCCTTCATCAGGTGTGTAGCCAGTCAGGCATCAAGGCCTTCATCAGGTGTGTAGCTAGTCAGGCATCAAGGCCTTCATCAGGTGTGTAGCCAGTCAGGCATCAAGGCCTTCATCAGGTGTGTAGCCAGTCAGGCATCAAGGCCTTCATCAGGTGTGAAGCTAGTTTGGCATCGAGGCCTTCATCAGGTGCGTAATGAGATGAGTGTGAAGGTTCATTAGGTGTGTAATGAGATGAGTGTGAAGGCCTTCATGGGGTGCATAATGAAATAGTGTGAAAGCCTCTTATGAAGTGTATAATGAGATGAGTGTGAAAGTAATCTTGAGTTGTGTAGCTAGAAAGGCATCAAAGCCTACTACAGGTGTTTAATGAAATGGGTGTGTAACCAGATTGGCAGTTGGACAGCCAAGATAGAGGCCTCCACATGGAGACAACAACACAGAGCTTGTGGGCTTGTCCTATCTAAACTAGACCTGACTTCCATGACAGCATTCACCTGATGCCCAGCCTCTGTCCTGTTGCAGCACCCCCATTGGAGTGCCGGGCAAGACGGTGGGCACAATGTTCACCCCTCTGCAGGTAGACACAATCTACTACGAGCCAGAGCGAGTTGGAGGTAGGTACACCTATGGGCATTCTGATTGGAAGACTATTAATTGCTCTTTGAGAGAATTTGACTTGGTTTACCACACACACATAGAAAGATTAAAGTCAAGGGTTTATATATATATGCATAAGTATATTTTTGTTAAAAAAGAAGAAGGGGAAAAAAAGGAGACTGGCCAAAACATATTTTGGAATGGAGCATTGTAAATGATGCACATGACTGCTCTCACTATCTGTACTACCTAGTGAATGTCCTTGTTTGTACTGTATGCTGACCTACTGTGGGTGTACTGCACTTCATTCACTGACTGTATCTGTAGTGGCTAGTGACATACTATATCGTCTACTGACCTACTGTGTGTGTGTTACAACTCACTGACGGTATCTGTACTACCTAGTGATTGTCCATATCTGTACTGCCCACTGACCTACATTGTGTGTACTATACCTCACTCACTGACTGTATTGTGTATGTACTGCACCTCATTCACTGACTGTATTGTGTGTGTACTGCACCTCATTCACTGACTGTATTGTGTATGTACTGCACCTCATTCACTGACTGTATTGTGTGTGTACTGCACCTCATTCACTGACTGTATTGTGTATGTACTGCACCTTACTCACTGACTGTATTGTGTATGTACTGCACCTTACTCACTGACTGTATTGTATGTACTGCACCTTACTCACTGACTGTATTGTATGTACTGCACCTCATTCACTGACTGTATTGTGTGTGTACTGCACCTTACTCACTGACTGTATTGTATGTACTGCACCTCATTCACTGACTGTATTGTGTGTGTACTGCACCTCATTCACTGACTGTATTGTGTGTACTGCACCTCATTCACTGACTGTATTGTATGTACTGCACCTCATTCACTGACTGTATGTGCACTGGCTAGTGACTGTCCATATTTGCACTGTCCATCGACCTACTGTGTGTGTACGATACCTCACTCACTGACTGTATTGTGTATGTACTGCACCTCATTCACTGACTGTATGTGCACTGGCTAGTGACTGTCCATATCTGCACTGTCCACTGACCTACTGTGTGTGAACTATACCTCACTCACTGACTGTATTGTGTATATACTGCACCTCATTCACTGACTGTATGTGCACTGGCTAGTGACTGTCCATATCTGCACTGTCCACTGACCTAATGCACTGAAGACTCCCTCACTCACACACTGCCTGGTCTTTTGACAGTGGACTTCCTGAAGCAGGGCAAGTACAACGCCAAGAGGACCGTCTCCATGACCTCTGACCTCATGCAGGTGGAGGTGGCTAATGACCAGTTGAGGGAGAAAATGACCACAATCATTGAGTATGTGGACGGTGTGCTGGTAAGTAGCTATAGTGGGCAAACCAAATCATTGAATATGTGCATAGTGTGCTGGTAAGTAGCTATAGTGGGCAAACCAAATCACAAAGTATGTGGACAGTGTGCTGGTAAGTAGCTATAGTGGGCAAACCAAATCACAAAGTATGTGGACGGTGTGCTGGTAAGTAGCTATAGTGGGCAAACCAAATCACAAAGTATGTGGACAGTGTGCTGGTAAGTAGCTATAGTGGGCAAACCAAATCACAAAGTATGTGGACGGTGTGCTGGTAAGTAGCTATAGTGGGCAAACCAAATCACAAAGTATGTGGACAGTGTGCTGGTAAGTAGCTATAGTGGGCAAACCAAATCACAAAGTATGTGGACGGTGTGCTGGTAAGTAGCTATAGTGGGCAAACCAAATCACAAAGTATGTGGACGGTGTGCTGGTAAGTAGCTATAGTGGGCAAACCAACCTCACTCATTAGTAAACATGTAATGTCCCAGTAATCTTGAGGCCTTTGCCAAATAAGGACAAGAAACATTCATTCATTTGTCTGTTCACTCCCAGTGCTGCTGTTGGACACCCTCACTGACTTTGACATTTAGTACGCTGAGGGTTCAGGAGGGCGGGGCACACAGCGGACCAGCTTCAGGAATGCTGCACCAAATGCAATGACCACAAACTGACAACAGTGATTTGTCAGTTAGTACAGCCAGCTGACCAAGGGCGCATTTGTTTGGCGACAAATCTTGCGATTCTCCCTGAATGGCTAGTCGAGGGCGAATGAGACACTCCTACAGCTAGAAAAATGCCCAATCAACTCGCAAGGCGGAAGAACATGGCTGTGTCCTGGAGCCAGAGTTGGTGAAGAAGTTGCCGATAGACGAAATAACTGACTCATAGAACACACCATGGTGTCATATCGAATGGCACAGGAACTTTTTCAATGACAAAAAGCAACCCGTGTTCATTTGTAGACAATTTTGTCGAAAACGAGAGGCCTCGATTCATTTTGATCTATTCAAGGGACATAATTCATGTATACGGTGAAGGGACATAATTCATAAAGCGTAGGTATACTGCAAGCGATAAAAAAAATTTCGGCAGTGTATGTCCAGAAATACCTGATGCACCTACTCCTCTATATATAAAAATGAACACTCAAACAGCAAATACTGCCGTGTACGTACACTTTTCCATTCTCGAACCCTGAGAAGCACATTACAGGCACTGTTCTCTTTGAACACCAGCCCAACTCGCCCTGTCTCTGCCATTTTGGCTCATCCGGGTCACTGTAGCGGGTCAGGATCGAGAGAGCTCCAGACCTCCCTCGGCTTCCCGCCTTCACAGCGAGTGCGTCCTTATGAGTGAGGAACGTAGGCAACGCCTAGCCCTCGCGATGCTCTCGAGATTTTGGGCCAAACAAGCACGCCCCAAAAGTCATCAAGGTTGTACACTGTGCTCTAGTGAGTGCAATTGAGCAAACTGGCCAGTCATGTGGTATATCCACAGTAATATGTGGGTGCAGTATGATAAACTGACAACTTTCTTCCAGTAAATTGATGAATGAAAGAAACAAGTGAATGAATGGTCCTTTTCAAGAGATACATGAAGCTGTTCCAGCAAGATTGCTAGTACTCCTTCAGCAGGCTATGTTGCAAGAGTGTCATAGAACTTTCTCCGCTGCATCTGCCACATCTTGTCTGGCCATGAAAACCATGTGCAAATGTTCACTTGTTTATCCTATAAGATGAGTCTGCTTTGATGACATAAGAAATCGTCATAAGTTATGGAAAATTCACAGAATGAGTTTGTGATTCTTAGCAGTGTTCCCCCCAATTGTACATTGCATGACACCTGAAAAGGAAATGCATTTCAGTAGTAGGTAGATGTAGGCATCCTTTGGTCTTGTGAGCATTGTCTGGAGTGACTGATCAGTGCAATCCCAGACCAGCAGTCCCTCTGCAGACAAAGTTGAATAGTGAAGAGGAGGTCTTGCCTGTCCTGCCAGTGTATCCTTTCCTTCCTCCCATTCTCGGCCTGCAGGTTTCTGCAGGTTGAGTACATCAGCAATAACTTATGAGTGCTGCAAGGCAAATTGACCACATCCAGATTGTAGAGGGTGTGGTGCTGGGTGCTGAAGGTACCACTGACTTTGCACTGCTTGCCGTTCCAGGCAGGTCAGATCCCCCCAGACAACGCCATAGGGCGCCACCTGATGACGCTCATCTCCAGCGTGCCGCAGATAGACAAGGAGGAGTACGAGAGCATGCTGAACGCCAACATGAAGGTAAGACTGGTTCAGGGGGCTGTCTGTCGCTCTCGGCTTGCTTCATCCAAGAAAACCTCGGTTTGGTTCATGTGCTGGCGCCTTGGCCTGGCGTGGGGAAATCCTGGTGGGAAAACATGGTGGGGAAGTGGAGAGAAATTGGAATGAAAGAGATATTGAGAGTCGCAGTCTAGGTGTTTGTTGTTTAACACTTAGCTGATTGGCTGACCTTGGGCTCTACCTAATCTGCCTGTCTTGAGCCTCGGCTTGGATTTGGTCCCCAGGAAGACTGCGGGGATGCTGTGAGATGGGATTTAGCAAACAGTCCAGTCAGAGAGGCAATTGTGCGTCCGTGTGGCCTGTAGCTCCCCATCTCCCTGATGACTTGTTTGCACTGCTGCATGTAACTTGTCCCTCCAGGTCCCCACCAAGTTCTGTCAGTGGGATCATGTTTCGCTTTATTGGAGACAGTGGTCCTGCAGAATGCAGCTATGTCATGTGGATGTGTGTTGGCTGATAGATTGAACTTGTCAGACAAACTATTGTTGTTGCTGTTGTTGATTTGTTCAATATTCATTGTACTTGAGACATTCAACTGTAAATTGGTTCCAGTTCATTAAATACATCCTTACTCTTCTGATACGGCAGGCACCTGTCTCAGACCTTGTTTCAATGTCCAGTCAATGTTTCATTATCTAGCCCATGTATCCATGTTCTGTCCATATTGCAGTGTTTAGTCTGCTTCAATGTCTAGTCCATGTTTCAGGGCGCAGTCCATGTTTCTGTGTCCAGTCCAAGTTTCACCTGTGTGTATTTCAGCAGCTTGTTTCAGTTTACAGTCCATGCTTTAATGTCCATCCATGTTTCAGCACTCTCTTCCAACTTTCAATCTTTGCTTCAACAGCCCATGTTAAAATGTCTGTCAGTCTCCATTTATAAGGTCAATCCTATTTCTACTGCCTCATGGCCATGTTGAGCTCTTGGTGACTTCGTGTGTCTGTCATTGCAGGATCTGCTGATGGTGGTGTACCTGGCCAACCTGACCAAGACTCAGCTGGCTTTGCATGAAAAGATCACCACGCTCTAGTCCAGCATGCTCCCCTTTCTCCATTGTTGTCAATAAATGTGGTACAGCCTCTACCACACGTCTCTTGCTGACTTCAGAGTTAGCCCGTTCTGAAAACCCCCAGGGAGTCGAGGGTTAAAATGGACCCACCATGTCCCCACGTGTGATTCACCAAAGGCAGACGACAGGGGGAAACTTTGGGGCTATTGGCCAGTGGTTATGTTGCTTGCCTAGCAGCTAGCAGGTGTGGTGTTCAATGCCACGCACATCCTGGAGTTGCAATCTTGGGCAAGGTGCCTGACCTGCATTGCCTCACTTAAAGAACTGAGGAGTATAACTGGGCACTGAGCAGGGGCAACCAGAGGTGGATGTCCCAAAACAAATCCTCATATATATTTGAGCAAGATAAAACTATCTGCACAGCACTACAGAACTCCACGCCAGCCAAGTGCCGTGCAGTTACATCCGTTTCTTCATCCCAACTTCTTCCAAAAGCCCCATGCTGGCCATGGGAAGCCGGCACTAGCCGTCGCCCTGTGGGTTCGGGGTAAGAATTGACCTACCGTGTCTACACGATTCGTAAGAGGCGAATAACTAGGGACACTGTGACTTGATTTGCGTTTACTCTAAACTGTTCTAGTGAATTTCGTGCTTACTGGCCTTATACAGCCTACAAAGGCTGATGGGCCGTAAAACGTCATCCCTCCATCCATCCATCCAGCACTAGCCCGGCACACGATTTGGCTTTAGTCCAAGTCTGAAACAAGAGGGCTGCTTGATGGCAGTCTTCAGAAAGCAAGGCACAGTTCTTGGTTGTCGGTTCAAGATGTTTTAAGACCAAGTCAAAATGGGGTACGAGACAAAAAGAGTACCTTTTTTATCTGCAATAAAGTATTCCTTCGCCACAGAAGTTAAAAAGTTGTACTTACCAAAGGGATCAGTAAAACTAAATGTGGTCAAAACCAAGCAGGAACTGTACTTAGGGGCACACAAACAAGCTCACATTCGGCACCCAAAATTATTTTTCTGGTGGCCCGGTTGACTTTTTGCCAACCCTTTTTGCTGCTTTTGGGGAGGGGGGGGGGCACACTCGAAATATAGTGCACATCTTAAATTTGTAAATCCTTTACTAGATTCTAGAAACTATTTAAATATTAAGAGTACAACTTGTCATTTTTCTGGTGTACAAAACATCGTTTAACATACACAATGTTTTTAACATTAAGTTCCTTCTTACCTACCTATTTATTGTTTTTTTTTTATAGACATGTTGCCTGCAGAGATGAAACAGCCACTGGCAGTTTATTTCTGGTTGTTGCTGGCTGCTTGATCTAGCTCGGGCTCGGCCTGGAGTGCATGTCTGGCTGCTGGTTTGTAGTTTCCCCACCTGCAGTTTTTAAGTCGACTGCTTGTGCGTGTTCTGTTCTGGCTGCTGCCTTGTGCTTTCTCTCCTGCAGTTCAATTCTGGCTATAGGTGTGTAGCTTGGCCTTGTGTTCACATCGAGCGGGAGTGTCTGCCAGAACCCGTTACATGTCGAGATTCTGATGTGAGCAACTTCTCCCCCACCCCCTTTTAATTACAAACTCAGAGGGTTTGCTTTTCTCTTTCCGATATGTGGCCAAAGACTAGTGTCATACAAAAAAGGGTAGTGACCTTCCTTTCCTGTAGCAAACTATAAAAAGGGGAGGGGAAAACAAAAAAAAACATTAGTTGCACTATTTTACCCTTATTTAACTTCCAGACAAGTTACTTAATTTTTCAACAAAAAAGAAAGGCAAAACCTCGATCTTGGCTGTCAAAAGCATTGTCTTCTCAAGTACATACAGTGCAGCGGTCTGCCCGCACTCCTGTCAACTCGAGATCATGCCTAGAGCCACTGCCGCTCAGGTCAAGTACTGACGGGGGCAAGCAAGTTGTCATGCCTGGCTGAAGGAGAGACGTATGATGCATTGGCAAGTCCTTTGTGCTAAAGAAATGACACAGAAATTGTCTTTGGTTCTCATACTTGCCCAGAAGCAGGCACACTTTATTCCTCGCACCAGACACTCGTCACAAAGCCATGCATTATATGCCATGAAATATGGGGCAACAAGCAACTTCTTCAGGAATCGCCCTCTTCTTTGAACATCGTGGCAGTTTTCTTGGAAAAAGTCCCCTCGGGGCGATGGGGGAATTGGAAATGCTCCAGTTCATCAGAAGCCCACACTTCAAGTGTCCACTGCATCTGGTGCCACTACTTCCAGCTGCTAGTCCAAACACTGGCTCACTTCCCACTAGTCCAAAAACTGGCTCACTTCCCACTCGCTAAGAGGTGGTCAAAAGCCCTGAAGACCTTGCAGGCATCAAATACAGTTAGCTGTGCTGTCCTCCATGCTCGCTGAGAAGCCAAACAGGACATGGACTGGTCCTAGGCCTTGCAAGGACGGAGGAAGACCCCGGCAGAAGGCCTCCCAAGCAGTCGGTGCAACCTGCAGGGCTGGATGGCGGGTGAGGAGAGAGAAGCACAGCACTTTCCATTGGGACGGTGGTGAGCAACCTGTGCACTGAAAACACAAAGGACCGCGGTGCCACAGCGTTGCACCATCTTGCCACCCACACCAGCAAAGCACCCGTGGCACAAGGTGTTCACTCCCACCCCTGTTCTCCAGTCCCCACTATCACAGTTCCACTTAGACGCCATCCAGCGCTACTCTTGGCCCTTCATAAAGCATCAACATTCAAAAACTCTTCTGCAGCGCTCACGGTAAGAGAATGAGGTGCACTACACTTGAGGGGAGTCATGGGTATCAATGATATTTTTACTGCAGCGAGTTTTCACACCTTTAGGTTTCAAAGATATACATGAAAATAAGTAAAAATAACTTTTGCTTCCATTGAAAAAAAGAGTAGATCATCTCTTAATCATTGAAAATGACCACCAGAACACTTCACTTTTTTTTATTACAGTTCAAAAACTATATACAGAAAAGAATTTTTTTTTACAGTATTTCATTAAATTTGTAATTTTGATATCTAAAACTCCTCACCTTTTGGGAAAATTTTCACTACGTTGGGAAAAGATATCTACTAATCTTATGGGCCCGTATTCACAACGGCGATTTATCTTTTTAACACTCGATTTATCCCCTAGCACCGCGTTATCTTGATCGGTTAGATAAGGTACGCTCGTCAGAGGATCCTACGTTGCGCTTTGCTATATATACTGGTTTCCAGCCAAGGGAGAGCGGAACAGGCAGTTGGAATCGTCTGAGTTTAGAGATAAATCGGGGTTAAAATAAATCGAAGATAAATCGCCGTTGTGAATACGGGCCATGACCAATTCATGATTTGGGGGGAAATATATATATTTTACTTTTCGTGCATGGAGGTGAAGTAGGAGCTACTATCATAAACCCATGACAATATGTTGCTACAAGCATAGGAACACACCCTAAATATTACAGATTAATACAATGCTCAGAGTTATGTTTGATTTATTTCAAGTTTACTAATTAATAAATAGCTTTAGGAAAAAAAGAAAACAAGAAAACTTGCTTTTGGCATCTTCTATGCATTTCAAACAGTGCTGATAAAATTACAAAGAGTGGTAAGGTAATCATTTGCATTTTTTTGCGTTTCCTAGGATGTATCAAGTAGAGAGATTAGTGGAATTACATGGCAGGGAGTTGAAACAACTCAAATGCTCAGTCAAAATCACCAGAAAATTACATTTTGACCATTTCCATACCCACGTCTCCCTTCGAGAGTGCTTTCCTTCCGCAGGGGTTCTTGGCACTGAGCAAGACACTTTCCATACCCATGTCTCCCTTCAAGAGTGCTTCCTTCCGCAGAGGTTCTTGGCACTGAGCAAGACAAGTTCCATACCCATGTCTCCCTTCAAGAGTGCTTCCTTCCGCAGGGGTTCTTGGCACTGAGCAAGACACTTTCCATACCCATGTCTCCCTTCAAGAGTGCTTCCTTCCGCAGGGGTTCTTGGCACTGAGCAAGACACTTTCCAGATTTGCACACTAACAACTAATCACAGTTCAACATGACACACTGGTAACTTTGTGCCAGGGGCCACCATGCAAGTCCATGGCAAATGTCAGGACAGCAAACAAACGTCTCCAAACAGAAATGGACACCGCCTGCCTTGTCTGTCCAGCAAGCACCTCAGATTCATGATTGAGAGATCAAGACTTCACTGCTGCCCATGTTTCAAATCACAAGCCAAGCCTCCCTGCCCTAGAAAGCTGATGTTATCATCTCTGGCACACAGGACACAAGTGTCTGAAATGCAAGACCATTCTCTTCTACAACACATTCCCACACAGGCCAAGAAGGTGAGCTGAGGAATGGGGACAGAAGACACAACAACTGACAATGAGGACAGAGAAAATATATTGGAGAGAAAAAACTAAGTTTGCCAGAAAGCTTTCACGTTGCCAGACCTCTTTAGGTTTCCCATACTGGATGAGGTGCTTTGATGAGAATAATGGCGATTTGCTCTCGATACAAAATTTGGCGTCCACTACTCCTGCACCATCCCAAACACTTGCACGCATGGCGTCCACTACTCCTGCACCATCCCAAACACTTGCATGCATGGCGTCCACTACTCCTGCACCATCCCAAACACTTGCATGCATGGCGTCCACTACTCCTGCACCATCCCAAACACTTGCATGCATGGCGTCCACTACTCCTGCACCATCCCAAACACTTGCATGCATGGCGTCCACTACTCCTGCACCATCCCAAACACTTGCATGCATGGCGTCCACTACTCCTGCACCATCCCAAACACTTGCATGCATGGCGTCCACTACTCCTGCACCATCCCAAACACTTGCATGCATGGCGTCCACTACTCCTGCACCATCCCAAACACTTGCATGCATGGCGTCCACTACTCCTGCACCATCCCAAACACTTGCATGCATGGCGTCCACTACTCCTGCACCATCCCAAACACTTGCATGCATGGCGTCCACTACTCCTGCACCATCCCAAACACTTGCATGCATGGCGTCCACTACTCCTGCACCATCCCAAACACTTGCATGCATGGCGTCCACTACTCCTGCACCATCCCAAACACTTGCATGCATGGCGTCCACTACTCCTGCACCATCCCAAACACTTGCATGCATGGCGTCCACTACTCCTGCACCATCCCAAACACTTGCATGCAAAAACCCACTCACACAGGCATGCGCATACTGACATGTGAACATTTATGCACGCACAAACACAAATATGCACACATATACACAAACCCAAACACACACACAGACAAGCTCACATACACTCAAGCAAACGTGCATAGACACAGACATCAGAAATGCACACAAGTGCACGCACACGCTCGCATGCACGCACACAAACACAAATCTCTATTTGGTCAGATACAGAGCTCATCTTTGAATTTCATTACCAGGGTAGGGATGAATTAATTTTTTCACTAACACGTCAAACATCAGAAACAAGTCCCTCAGCACCTAAATCCGGCACCTGAACATTTTTTACATTTTCTTTTTTAAGGGAGAAAAAACCCAATGACATTTCTGGAATGAAAACTGTGAGACGTGAAAAAACTAGTGATGGACATGAAACTTTTTTAAAAAAGTATTTGTTCTCCACTAAAGTCAAAGATTCCCCCAAAACAGGAACACTGACTCCACACACAAGCCATAAAGACAAACAACTGCAAGGTCAGTGACACCAAAAACCATCCATCCACACAACAGATGAAAACGTCACTGACTGAGGAATCTAGTTCCCGAGTGCAGTGCTGTGGTACACCCTAATTATTCAGAATGTCTTCAACACCACACCTTCACAGCACAGAAGAACATCAGTGAGGAAGGCTGATTCCTCCTGTCAGACTGGTCCTTAAGAGTCCCCAGACGTGGGAGATTTTCCATGGGTGGCATGAGCTTTAGCTGGTATCCATGAACTTGTTCTCTGTTGAGTTCTTCAGCTTCTTGGCCTTGAGGATGAACATGGCAACACACTCTCTCTCCACCACCTCAATGGTCTTGAAGTGCTTGTTGATCATCTGAAAGCAAAAACCCCATCAGCATTCATTGCTCATCCAACCAGCAACTGCAATCTCGAAGGTCCCCCCCTAAAGATGGAAAATTGACAAAATGAAAGGTTTCAACCACAATGTCATTTATTCATTCATGCCTGTTCAAGAAAAAACAGCATGTTCATAGAGGAAAAGAAATCTCTTCTTTTTTCCAACAGCATCGTAAACCATGGGAAAGCAATTACAGGATGCAATCCACTGATGACTTTTCTCTGTGTTTGCTCAAAACCCCTTTTACCAACTTCAGCCTAGTTTCTCACACACAGTCACAAAAGCTTATCTACGAGGACTGCCATGATCAAACTCGGCACAAAGACGGGAAAAGCCACAGACGAGCAGTGCCTACCTCAGCTAGCTGTGTCTTGGAGGTGCCAGTACGAGTCTGCAGCTTGAAGTGGCGCTTGTACCGCCGCAGGGTGTTCACTGGAACCTGGGAAAAGTCCACCTGTGCAAAGACATTGGGACAGTGACTTAAGTCATCAACCACATGCAGTTTCCAGTTCTGCTGACTCAACAGCGTATGCTCCAGTACAAACTGTTGTGTTGCTGCTTGGCATGTGGTATGTTTCTCTATAATACAAATCCAGAATAGCACAGTCCATACAGAAGTACTAGGTACAACTCACAGCCCCAGCTGCTTGATTGAGGCCGCCCCCCCCCCCCCTTAGAGACCCTGTATGCCACCATTGTGAGCCCACTGCAGTGGTTCAGCCAGGGCCGGACCCAAGCACACCTTCAAAGGGTTACAGACTGGGTGGGGTACGATGGGCACAGGATTACATCACGTCATTAAGACCTGAACTCATCCATGCTCAACTATAACTACTAACTCACAGCAAACCTAAAAAATCCTACCCCACCCCAAACCCCATGTGAGAGAGAGAGAGAGAGAGAGAGAGAGAGAGAGAGAGAGAGAGAGAGAGAGAGAGAGAGAGAGAGAGAGAGAGAGAGAGAGAGAGAGAGAGAGAGAGAGAGAGAGAACACAGAGAGAACACAGAGAGAGAGAACACAGACAGAGAGAGAACACAGACAGAGAGAGAACACAGAGAGAGAGAACACAGAGAGAACACAGACAGAGAGAACACAGAGAGAGAGAACACAGACAGAGAGAGAACACAGACAGAGAGAGAACACAGACAGAGAGAGAACACAGAGAGAGAACACAGACAGAGAGAGAACACAGACAGAGAGAGAGAGAACAGAGAGAGAGAGAGAACAGAGAGAGAGAGAGAGAGAGAGAGAGAGAGAGAGAGAGAGAGAGAGAGAGAGAGAGAGAGAGAGAGAGAGAGAGAACACAGACACAGAGAGAGAGAGAAGGGGAGAGAGAAAACAGACAGAGAGAGAGAGAGAGAGAGAGAGAGAGAGAGAGAGAGAGAGAGAGAGAGAGAGAGAGAGAGAGAGAGAGAGAGAGAGGCAGGCAGACAATGACCAGTTTGAATATCCACCTCAAACAGACATCTCCACATTCATCCACCTATACTAGGATCTAACACCCTGCCTCAAACACACATCAAGCAAGCATTCAAGCACACACACACACACACACGCACACATATGCACATACTTGTACAAGTACACTCACACACACACACACACACACACACACACACACACACACACACACACACACACACAAACACACACATGCATGCACACACGTACACGGCCGAACACATGAGCGCCCACTCACACGAGCACATGCATGCATGCATGCACACACACACACACACACACATACATCAAACAACCAACTAGACAGATAATAATCTATGAATTGAGCACCAACATCAAATCAAAAAGGAAATGTATACAGACTGTCCACTCTCTTTGAAGTAAGACTGAATGAATACTTTGTACATGTTGATGTTCTACACACTGGAGTGCACTTTCACTCCATACAGCCACAAAACAAAGCCCTACATAGACAGCTCAGACAATCATGGAAAACACACATGATACAGCCACAAAACAAAGCCCTACATAGACAGCTCAGACAATCATGGAAAACACACCTCCATACAGCCACAAAACAAAGCCCTACATAGACAGCTCAGACAATCATGGAAAACACCACTCCATACAGCCACAAAACAAAGCCCTACATAGACAGCTCAGACAATCATGGAAAACTCCACTCCATACAGCCACAAAACAAAGCCCTACATAGACAGCTCAGACAATCATGGAAAACACACCTCCATACAGCCACAAAACAAAGCCCTACATAGACAGCTCAGACAATCATGGAATTTAACACACCTCCTTACAGCCACAAAACAAAGCCCTACATAGACAGCTCAGACAATCATGGAAAACACACCTCCATACAGCCACAAAACAAAGCCCTACATAGACAGCTCAGACAATCATGGAAAACACACCTCCATACAGCCACAAAACAAAGCCCTACATAGACAGCTCAGACAATCATGGAAAACTCCACTCCATACAGCCACAAAACAAAGCCCTACATAGACAGCTCAGACAATCATGGAAAACACACCTCCATACAGCCACAAAACAAAGCCCTACATAGACAGCTCAGACAATCATGGAATTTAACACACCTCCTTACAGCCACAAAACAAAGCCCTACATAGACAGCTCAGACAATCATGGAAAACACACCTCCATACAGCCACAAAACAAAGCCCTACATAGACAGCTCAGACAATCATGGAAAACTCCACTCCATACAGCCACAAAACAAAGCCCTACATAGACAGCTCAGACAATCATGGAAAACACACCTCCATACAGCCACAAAACAAAGCCCTACATAGACAGCTCAGACAATCATGGAAAACACCACTCCATACAGCCACAAAACAAAGCCCTACATAGACAGCTCAGACAATCATGGAAAACACACCTCCATACAGCCACAAAACAAAGCCCTACATAGACAGCTCAGACAATCATGGAAAACACACCTCCATACAGCCACAAAACAAAGCCCTACATAGACAGCTCAGACAATCATGGAAAACACCACTCCATACAGCCACAAAACAAAGCCCTACATAGACAGCTCAGACAATCATGGAAAACACACCTCCATACAGCCACAAAACAAAGCCCTACATAGACAGCTCAGACAATCATGGAAAACACCACTCCATACAGCCACAAAACAAAGCCCTACATAGACAGCTCAGACAATCATGGAAAACACACCTCAATCATGTCTTCGTCTGCATCTGGAGAACCTCGGTCATCCTCGCTGTCCTTCCTCTTGCGTTTGGTGCGTCCACGCTGGATCATCGTCTTGTGCATGTCGCAGATGTAAATGTGTGACACCTGTGCAGAAACATGCACCCAAAAGTCAACAACCTACTACAAATAAACATACAATATTGTTAAAATTCACACACACACACACACACACACACACACACACACACACACACACACACACACACACACACACAATGCTTGAGCTGTGTGGTTAGTTCTTCCATCTTACCAACAGTTATTAGTAACTTACTACCCATATCTACAATATTACAAACTTGTATCAATAACAAACAAACACACGACAAACACCAAAATCAAAGTCTTTCGGGCACACGCCCTTCTTCAGTGAACCGTAACGTTACAGACAAACATAAATGATGCAACACGTGACGTAAAAAAACTTTAGAATGACATGACGTAGGCACTCAAAACTCTCCCCCCCTCTCTCTCTCTCTCTCTCTCTCTCTCTCTCTCTCTCTCTCTCTCTCTCTCTCTCTCTCTCTCTCTCTCTCTCTCTCTCTATTTATCTCTATATCTTTAACTTTCTCTCTATAACTCACTCTCTCCCTCTCTCTTTCTCTATCTCTCTCTAGATCTCTCTATCTCCCTTCAACTTTCTCTCTATCTCTAACTCTCTCTCTCTCTATCTCTCTCTCTCTCTCTCTCAACCTCTCTCTCTCCCTCTCTCTTTCTCTATCTCTCTCTCTATATCTCTCTATCTCCCTTCAACTTTCTCTCTATCTCTAACTCTCTCTCTAAGTCTAACTCTCTCTCTAAGTGTTCATAGTTCCATCCATCTATCTCTCTCAGTCTAACACATTCAGTCCTTCAGGGTAGTTGGTGCGCAACTTGAAGCACCAGAACTTCTCTCTCCGCTTTCGGATGTTAGCATCGTCCACATGTATCTTCTCGATAATGGTCACTCTCATGTGGGATAGGCAATGCCCAGGGGACCTGAAGTGCTTAGCCACTAGGGTGTCTAAGTCATTGCGGATGACGTGCGTGTGTCCGTAAAACCTTCTACGGATTCTCTAGCCAGTCTCAAACTTGTAAAATTACAGGCATTAAAATTTTTAATGTATCATTTGTCAGTGCCTGACAAAATAGTTTCTAACACCCATATGAAGTGATGGAGAATAAATCAATTCATCCCAAGCCGGGACTGAACCGCGACACTCGCACACTTGCCAACAGGTCGAGCTACTGTGCCAAATCCAGATCTTAACAAGAAGGGCAATGCCCATATGACTCACATGCTTGACCTTGACCTTTACATGACCTTGACCTTCAGGTGACCCTCAAGGTCAAACAACTAAACCTACCAATGACATCATACACAAAGAAATGCTCTACACATTTTTCCTACCAAAATACATGTGACCTTGACCCAAGGTCAAGGTCATCCAAGGTCATGCAACACAAAGCTGTTAATTCAAGACATAGGAAGCACAATGGTGCTTATTGGCACTTTCTACCATGAGAAATAGTCACTTTTAGTGGTTCACTACCCCATTTTGGTCACATTTCATAAGGGTCAAAGTGACCTTGACCTTGATGATATGTGACCAAATGTGTCTCATGATGAAAGCATAACATGTGCCCCACATAATTATTAAGTTTGAAACAGTTATCTTCCATAGTTCAGGGTCAAGGTCACTTCAAAATATGTATACAATCCAACTTTGAAGAGCTCCTGTGACCTTGACCTTGAAGCAAGGTCAACCAAACTGGTATCAATAGATAGGGCTTGCTTTGACCTATATACCACTTGTAGCTGAGGTCGCCATTCTCAATAACGTGGGAGAAAATTGGGAAAATGTGAAAAATGACTGTTTTTGAGACCACATTTATGGCTTCTGTGACCTTGACCTTGAAGCAAGGTCAAGTCACTATGTATGTTTTTTGAGGCCTTGTCATCATACACCATCATGCCACATTTGGTGTTGATAGACTTAATAGTCTCCGAGAAAAATCCAACGTTTAAGTTTTTTACGGACGGACGGACGGACGGACGGACGGACGCCCGCCCGGACGGACGACACGGCTCAGTACATAGACTCACTTTTGCTTCGCATGTGAGTCAAAAATGCAGATGAAGGGATGACTTCATATCTTAAGTTCCACTTGGTCAGCACTTATAAAGGAAAGTAGTAATCTAAAAAGTTACATGGTGCAATTGACTTCATACAGTGTGGACAAATTTGAGAATTTTGCAAAACATCAAAAACAAACTATAACAGTGCATGAAATTTGATGCGTCATAACTTTATTTACGCAGCAGAGAGAGAGACATGGCTAAACTTCACCAGCAAGTGTGCAAGGAGGGTTGCTACGTGCAAACCAACAGAAAAAGTTTTCAAAGTCTTAACACAAACAGCCTCTAAATTGCCTAATCAAGACCAACACCTTTCTTAAAATAGGCTACCAAAAGTAAAATAAAATCTGCAGTTTTTTCTTTTTGACCTGTAACTTAGTCTGTGATATACATATAGCATGAGTACAGACACAACAGACACTTAATACACAGACACGGTCATATATTCTCTTTGCTCCTCTGGAAAAATCTTCATGAATAGACCAGAGAGCAACTATGAACAATGACTTAGTGAACATTGAACTACTTACTGAGCAGCTAGAACCATAAAGAACAGAAATCAACTGACTGGGTGAACATTGTGATTCGGTGAACACTGAACATCTCAGTGAGCAGTGGGCTGCTTAGATAACAGAGAACAAGTGACTGAGTAAACACAGTGATTTAGTGAACACTGAACAACTCAGTGAGCAGTGGGCAGCTTAGTGAACAGAAAGCAAATGAGTGGGTGAACACAGTGATTTAGTGAACACTGAACAATTCAGTGAGCAGTGGGCTGCTTAGAGAACAAAGCAATTGACTGGGTGAACATGGTGTTTCAGTGAACACTGAACAACTCACTGAGGAGTGGGCTGCTTAGAGAACAGGGGCGGGTTTCAAAATAGGTAGTCGATCTTGGTCGCAAGATCTTGCTTCGCAGTAAGAGCTAGCTAAAAAAGAAACCACCCAACGTGACTAACTAATGCGCATGCGTAGACGTCACGACAAGAGGTGAACTAGCCACATTTCAATGGCCGACGTGTTGCCGGTTCATTCAGAAAACGCTCTATTTCGAGATACTAGCAACCCATCCAAAGAAAATAGAAGCCATGCACAGCATTAATTTATCAAAGGTGTATGTTGAATGCATTAATAGATCGTGAAACCTCCTACAGCTTACACATCGAATGCAGGTCAACGCATCCACGCCGAACTTTTGTTTCGAATCTTAAAAGCTAGGCACCTCTCAAGCTGCCTCGCTCAATCTACGCTCGTCTACGATTGGCTCGCTAGCAAGCAAAGAATGAAACTGCCCATTCGGCGAGATCTACGTAGATCTACCGAGATCTTCGCATTTTGAAACCCGCCCCTGAGCAACTGACTGGGGGAACACTGTTTTGATGAACCCTGAACAACTCAGTGAGCAGTGGGCAGCTTAGAGAACAGAGCAACTGACTGGGTGAACAGTATTTGGTGAACCCTGAACAACTCAATGAGCAGTGGGCAGCTTAGAGAACAGAGCAACTGACTGGGTGAACAGTATTTGGTGAACCCTGAACAACTCAATGAGCAGTGGGCAGCTTAGAGAACAGAGCAACTGACTGGGTGAACAGTATTTGGTGAACCCTGAACAACTCAGTGAGCAGTGGGCAGCTTAGAGAACAGAGCAACTGACTGGGTGAACAGTATTTTGATGAACCCTGAACAACTCACTGAGGAGTGGGCTGCTTAGAGAACAGAGCAACTGACTGGGTGAACAGTATTTGGTGAACCCTGAACAACAGTGGGCCGCTGAAAGCACCTGAGGGCAGGAGGGACAGGCAACACAGAAGAGCAAGAGAGACCACAGCCAAGCACATACCGAGTCATCACGAGACAGCTTGAGCTTTCGCTGGGCAACTGTCTTCTGCACACGCTTGCTGTAGCTGGCATTGCCGGCCTGCCTGTGGCACCGCTCCGAGTTGTCGATCAGGCAGCAGACTTGGTCGTGCCCACTTCGACTGTCCTCTTCTGAACTGCAGCCATTGGTACTGCAAGGCAAGTCAGATCACCTGTATGTCTAGTCAACTCTGAGAACATCTTTGCATGCAACTTGCAAGCAAACTGGATGACAATTGAAACAAAGCCAGATTGCAAGTGCCCAAATAAGCACATCTGAGCATGGTTTTCAGTGTAGGGGTCTACGCAAATGCACACTGGCTAAGATGCATGTATTCACGTGATGAATCATGAAAGCACTATCATCTCACACACACATCCACACAGGCAACCAATCTTTGACACACATTTACAGCTCGGTCCCATCTCTAACTGTGCACTTGGCATAAATGAAAACAGGTCTGCATTCAACTGTGAGCTTGTGGTTTGAATAAAACAGAGACAGACAGTCCCATTTTTTACTTTGTGACTGTGGCTTGCATATGTGACCCATTTTCGCAGAGTCTTAACTAGCAAAAATTTGATTTTGAGATATTTGTATTTTAAAAATCTGCAAAAATGTATCTTTCAAGTTTCATTTGATATCAAAATCAAACTTCTACTCCAAAAACTGAACAAGTTATGCTCACTCAAAGAGAGATGGTGTGCCAACAGCTATTTTGAGAAATCAAGGGTCAAAGGTTTAACAACTTTATCCAAAGCGTTTCCTTAGCAACGGGCCTTTTTAATCCATGCATCAGCTCAATAATTGGCAGGTTGGTAGAGAAAATCTATTTCTGAACATGGAAAAAGATATGATCTTGACAACAAGTGATTGCTATTAAAGTATTATTCAACTAAAAATGTAAAACAGAGGAAGAGAATGTGTAATACTTTAGAATGGGTAGGTGCAAAAGAGTGCAATTTTTTGTGTTTTTCAAGCTAAAAAGAAACTTTCCAACGTTTGATTATGAAAATTAAGTGTATGTAGGATTCAAGTTTGCCAAAATGTCAAAATGCACAAAATCCACCCATCACCTTTGTCAGCCTCTGTTGCATTTTCTCTGCAACGGGTCACATATAGTATACATATAAATATGTAACATAGACAGTTTTGTTTTCATCTGTTTGATAGTGCTACAATAATCTTTTCAACAGTGGACTTGTGCCTTGCATGTAGGTAAAGATAGTTTTGTTTTCAATTGTATGATGGTGCTACAGGTAAGTACACAAGGTCTATCTCCAACTGTGCGATAATTATTTGTGTATGAAGACAGTCCTATCTTTAACTCAATGTCCGACTTGTACATGTATAGGTAGTGACAGTTCACTCCAACTTGTAGCCCTTTGACTGGCATGTAGATTAAGCGGATCATGTTTTCAGCTGTAAGAAGATGGTTTAAACACTGACAAGCCACACACACACACACACACACACACACACATAGAAGAAAGTGTGGTTAAAGTAACGGCAAAAAAAAAGGTTGGTAGGTCAGCGAGAATAATGTTTTGTTTTACTTTTACAAGAGGCCAGTTAGAACATAAACAAGTTTCTCATTAGCTAAAAACCCAATTTGAAACACAAATAGTGCATTCCCCCAGTGCCCGTAGGGCAGGGTAGACGGGACGGCACACATGTGTTGTCTACAAGTACAACTAATAGTAATACAGCTTGATTTCCACAGCAGGCGACACGTTTCCAATAAGTTCGTGTTAATCTGCGAGACAATCTTAACGACAACTTGGGACTTGACGGTCCGCTGCGAAACACAACGGCTCGGCTGATCAGCCATAAATTAAAATAGCGCATACTTTCGAAGACAGTCATCATTAGGCCTAACTACCAACCGAACTGTATTGCATGATTCGTTAGGAGCGTTGTTGTGAACGGAAGAACCCTTGTCTGCCATAAGCTAGTTGTAGCATTATGATTATGGCATTTTTGTATCCCTCGATACAACACTCCCGGGCAACAGTGAGTACGGTACACGATCCACGTCCCCACATGCAACATATTACTACTTTCAAGAGACCCTGGCAGCTCGAAGACTGCGTTGAATATAATGGGGTGCAGTGATGTTAACGAGTGCAACTTTGTGTGCAACCTTCAACCCCAAGTGCAATTTTACGTTTGGTCCAGGTTACTCGCCTGATCTCCATTGAATTGAACAACAATGGATCAAGATGGCCCACGTGGGGTTTTCTATAACAGTGGAGTTTTTCTCAAATGAAAGTTTTGAGGAAAAGCATTTAGAGTTTAGAAAAACTGCATAATGAACAGACCAAACTACAACGAGAGAGCATGTCATGAAAAGTATTAGAACTGAGGGGGGAAATCCGTTGATGATTTTAGTTACCACACCAGTGACCAGCAGGTGACGAGTACATGAATGAAATTCCGTTGTTACGACGAATACCAGTGGGTTCACACCACGATCTGCAAGGTACGTTATGCTCGCAATAGCATCCGAGGAGTTGAATGAAGGTAGTTGATCAACAACATAAAGTCATTTGGAACATATCGTACATAATTTCGCACCGTCCCCGAGTACCAGTGATGTGTAGATCGAAACACTCCTGTCAGTGTGAGCGGCGTATCGTTTGGCTTGTAATATCAAAACAACCGGCTGTTAGTTGATCAATATGAACCATATACCACTTCAATCAATGATATTTCAAAGGCGAACACTTACCTCATTTTTGTCTGTACTGTAGCCGTCTCAAGAAAGACACTATTCCACAAAAAGTAGGTTCCAACCGACTCTGCTGTAAGCTCACAAGAAACCTCGACGTCCTCCCCGCGAGTATGGCGGTTTTCCTGCGCATGCCCGGGTTCACAGGTCATGTGACGTATCGAAGCCCCGCCCATCTCTACACTTCTCAGCAACAATGATGGTACAAATATTTTAGAAAAGTGCAAAGGTATACAAAATTACGCAACATTCTTTCGTTTAGATGCCAGAATCCACGAGGGAAATGGTCTACACTGCATAGACCTGCCAAAGAATGTTGCTTTTTCTGTTTTCCCAAGCAATCTACCCACGTGATAGCTTTGAAAGAAATTTATTTGTCAATAGCGCTTCATGTAATATGCAAATATAATCGCATCTGATTGGTTGGCAAGTGCGCTGAATCCAAATTCAGCCAATGAAAGCTCTCCCAGCCTACAGGCAAGGTGTCTGCACGGCAGTGTAGTGGTAGCGTGGGTTGTAGTAGCCAACACATCGTTTGGAGCTATGTAAGTATCTTTGTGGTTTTTTTGGTTAAGATCTGGAGGAAAAAGTTAGCACACGATGTGACAATATACTGTGGGTCTTGTGCAGATTGAATTTTGTATTTGATCAGGTATGAATGATTTCTTTTCCTTGAAAATGTCAGTGCTCTCCCGCCATGCCCTACATTGCATTTGAGCGCCATATCGGCCTTGTGCATCATACGGTAGAGGAAGAGGACCCTCGTCGCATTTGAAATTTTACCATCGTTGACGCATCGGAACATTCTTTGCAGTTAAGTTTGTACTGCTCGGACATTTCTCATTCTACACTTTAAGTGATTTGATTTGAGTGAGTTGTTCTTTAATGTGTGTTGCGATTTGAACGCCAGACGCCGATCTCTCTCTTTGTCGTATGGGCTATGGAGCAGCCATACGCCTAGGCTTCTAGCCGTCTGCCTACAAGCCGTTCACCCCAATAGTAACCACATAACACATAGTGATGTATAGGTGGTGTGAAGACGATGCAAAACCAGTTAAATGCAATGACGACACAGAAAAATTGTAATACCATTTTCTCCGAGGGTGATTTTGAAAGGGTCTTTCATTCATGGGATAGGAATTTGACATTGAGAAGGTGAGTTTTGGGGTCGTTGTTTGGCGAGGTTGTGCGGCCATGTCTGCACTGCAGCCTATACTGGTAGTCCTCTAGTATTGTGCCGGCTGAGCGTTAACAGTAGGCAATGGCTGGAGATACATGGCACTGACGTTTTCCATCTTTGGTTGGTTTTATGCTTCAGTTTGATGGTCCGGGGAACGATTTAGGTTTATGAGGCATCTTTTGGTGTTGTGTTTATCTGATGTGCGTATGATCTAGATAAAATTTACATGGCGGACAGAGAAGGCGCAAATTTATTTATGTGATGATGAGGCTGAATGTTGCGGAAGGGTTATGATCGCATCTATGTTGGTACTTACCTCTCTCTCCCCCATGCCATTTTTGTTGTCCCTGTGATCATAGCGTTAATTAGTATGCTTGTACGTATATGAAATTTACTTTGCTGAGTGGGTGCGATCATATTTAGAGCCAATTTATTTTTAAACTAAATTTATTGCAGATTTATCCTGGTAATATATTAAAATTTAAATAGATCTGCTCATCTGATATTTATCTCATATGTAATGTGTTGAACAATAAAAATAAAGTCAATGACAATAATTATAATCACATTAACAATTAGCTCGACATTAATTTAATATGTGTGGTTGACATTTACCTAGGTTACCTTACCTTAGAACTTACTTGTGACAGAATATTTGTACTTCACACAAATTAAAAAAAAATTATAATGTAGATGCAGTATTATCATTTTGTATCTATTGATGCACTAAAATACCAAATTGTGAGTGATTTGTAAGAAGTTTCTAATAGAAATTGGTAAACCATTAAAATGTTATAACAAACATATTACACTTTACAGTATGTTCTATTATTGGGAGTCATAATGATAATGTGAATCATTTTGTCCTTATGGAGTGGTTTAATGTGACGTCATCAGTATGCATGGTGGACTAAACACCCACCAGATACAAGATGGCCTACATTGCCAGCCATTCACTGTGTGTCGACCCCAAAGTAATATGGTTCGTGTCATGACTGATACACATCCACCAATATTTTTTTTCAGGATGCAAACATAATTACATAATAATATTTTTTATTTTAAATAATAATAATAATAATGTGTGAATTTATATAGGGCCTTACCATGAGTTAAGACATGCTCAAGGTGCATATTTACTGTTATAAGGAGAAAGAAAAAAAATGGGAAGGGGGGGGGGGGATAAAAACACTTTAAAAATTGATTCTCCGAGTGCTTAGGGAAGATGGAGCCACAAGCAGTTTCTGAGTTTATTGAATACTGTCCCCTTTTTTTCCCCCCATGGTAGAAAAAAGGTTTAGGATTGATCATGTTACTGTAACCACAACTTTTTCTCACCTTCATATTAAAAAATTAAAATAATTAAAATTTGATAAAATATGCACAAACGTGAACAAGCACCCCAAAAAACCCCTGAGAGTGAGATGATCCCATACTAAACCATAGGATGATTACATGACAACTTTAAAGTTAATTTATTTGTGCGACACCCATCCAAGAAACTTTGCAAAACAATAGAGGAAACATGCAAATTTATCTCACTTTATTCATTTTGAAATCAAAGCAGATTTTAGGCAGTCTGGCAACTTATGAAATGGCAGATTGTCAACCTCAGCTTAGTTATTGAATTTCCCTTGCAGTTGGTGCATGTTACTGCTCTGGTTTGTCTGCCATTGAGTTAAGACAAGTTTTATTTTCTCCCTCTTTTAACATTTCTCACATGGAAAGTAAAAATTATTTTCTGAGGCTGAGATAAGGGCATACAAATTAAAATACTAAAATAGCTCAGACTCAAGTAACTCTAATGTCCTGTACTGCTTCTAACTGCTCGTGAGTCTAAATCCTAAACTGCTCTGAAAAGGCGCTTACACACGTACCGTTTTTCCAACCGATTTTGCTGCCGATCTGGTCGACCTGCATTTCCATTTTTAAAATGTGGGAGCTTTCACAGTATCAAAGCTGTATGCATCAAAAGGTCGTGAAAGCTCCCACATTTTAAAAATGGAAATGCAGGTCGAAAGCTCCCACATTTTAAAAATGAAAATGCAGGTCGACCGGATCGGCAGCAAAATCGGTTGGAAAAACAGTACGTGTGTAAGCGCCTTAACTGCAGTGTTTCGTGCCTTGAATTTCAAGGGAAATAACTCTAGCGAGCTCTCCAGCACTGAAGGAAATTATTGCACTACTCCCGCATGGTTAGTGCATCTCCGTAAATTTTAAAACAGATTTCACTAAGTTTCTACTGAGTTAATTAATAGGCTTTTTCGCTCATTTTTTGTGGGTGTTCCCCACTGCAAAAATGGTGGACAGTACAACTGTGGTTCAGGGAGTGATTATTTGTTTGGTTTGATCTAGAAACGTTAGATTTTGAGACTGATCAGAGTGATGTAACTGTTTCCCCGTGTCTACACAAATGATTTATCGGACTTGCATGAGCAAATTATTATGACACCATCATCGGATGATGATTTCAGCTGTTGAATGGTCGGACACTGTCGAGGAGTTTGCTAATGATCCTTTCGTAGAAGCAGTTGGTCCACAAATACCTCTCGGACTTGATGCAAAACCAATAGCCTATTTTCTGCAACTTTTTCCAGAGGAAATGTTTGTTATGTTCCATGACAAGACTGTATGCAAGGCAAAATGGCAACAGAACATTCAAAACCTCGCACAAATGACACTTTATTTTAATTTTATTTTTATTTCCATTTATCTGTAATTATGCTAATTACATGCAAATCAAGCAAAGAAAAAAATCTTTAAAACACTAGGTACTTGATCTTAAATGACTAACATTCATTTTTGACTACACACAAAAATTCTTACAAATCCATACAATATTAAGAAGTATGAAATTTTTAATATCAAACCAATCATGTTATGTCATTTTCTATAAAAAAATTTACAGGACTGGGACTTGTAGTTGTGAAATTTCTCATAGGATGTTATCATGTAACTTTTGCTAGTGAGAGAACCAAATAGGTCTGAGTTGTCTCCCCCTTGGCTACAATTCATGCTGATCTAATGGTCTAGGACATAGTGCCTCATTTTGAAAGGTCATGGAGGACTTTTTTTTTACCCCAGACAAGTTTTATTTTCTTCGTGATAACATAATTCTCTCACACAGAAAATACTCACCTTTTCTGTGAGGCACAGATAATAGGCATGAAAAATATGAAACAGAAATAGGTAAGGCCAAAAAAAAATATTGGTGTGGTTAAGGTAACATAGCCAAAAAAAATAGGGTAGGTAGGTAGGCAATAACTTTTTTTTTTATAACTTTTTTTTCTCTCGTGGAAACCAAATAAAAAATACTCGACTTGGAAATAAGTGTGTGAACAGACAACGGATATTCCCTTATGTCAAGAGCTGCTTTTTGGTGGTGGGTAGTACACACAAACCCTTGACGCTATAAGGGAAAGCACTTCCTACCCCTGGGCTACTTGGGGTGAGACAAACACGACACAGACCACGCAAGCAAGGATAAATGAATAACCAAGGATTTAATGCACATAGGGACACAAGAAACAATTCCACACACCGACTTCCCATCCACAATACAAATTGCAAACCCTACACCTCCACTACATAAATCACAAAACCCTTCACCTCCACTGCACAAATCACAAAACACTTCCCCTCCACAGTCCAAATCACAAAACACTTCCCCTCCACAGTCCAAATCACACAACACTTCCCCTCCACAGTCCAAATCACACAACACTTCACCACCACAGTCCAAACACCAAATACTTCACCGCCACAGTCCAAATCACACAACACTTCCCCTCCACAGTCCAAGTCACACAACCCTTCCCCTCCACAGTCCAAATCACAAAACCCTTCCCCTCCACAGTCCAAATCACACAACCCTTCCCCTCCACAGTCTAAATCACACAACACTTCCCCTCCACAGTCCAAATCACAAAACCCTTCCCCTCCACAGTCCAAACACCCAAATACTTCACCGCCACAGTCCAAGCCCCAACCACTTCACCTCCACAGTCCAAATCCCAAATACTTCACCGCCACAGTCCAAACACCAAATACTTCACCGCCACAGTCCAAACCCCAACCACTTTCCCCCGCCACAGTCCAAGTCACAAAACCTTCACATCCGTATCTCAACTCACCACCCTTCAGCTTACAGCACAAACCACCAACCCTTCTCTCCACAGGCAAAATCACAAAACACTTGCCCTCCACAGTCCAAATCACACAACAATTCCCCTCCACAGTCCAAATCCAGACCTGGGTACCCCAAATTTTGCCTCAGCGTACTCACTGGTTCAGATATGCGTATTTTTTTTAAACTGTGCGTATTTTTTGCGCGGACCGACAATTTTAAAAATGCAGCTTTTGGTTTGCACACATGATACTCCACAGTCAGTCAGGGAGACAAAAAAAATAATAAAAAAATTGTGAAGTGGCAATGCAAGTGAAGAGTTACTTCCCCCTTGACCACACCAAAGATTATAAGTTACAAGCGTGACACGGCTATGGAACCTCTTCCAAAAAAATTTGCTTACCATATATCCTCCAGGAACTTGAAGTGATCAAGCCTATGATTTTCACATAGCTGCCAAGTGCTACGATTTAGGCGTAGCATGCTACGATTTCGACATGCTTGCTACCATCGTCCGGGAAAAACTACGATTTTTCAAAGCCTCGAACTGAACTTTTGACTGTCACGTAGAACCCCCCTCCCATCCCGCCCCCCCCCCCCCCCCCTTCACGCCGTCGGTTCAGCGCTCACCACCTTCACAGTCAACACCCCCCCTCCCCCACCCCCGCTTCACGCTGTCTGTTCAGCGCTTCGCGCCTGCTCTAACATCGCCATTTTCCTTCTTTTGCGTGTGTGCTACGCCTATTTCTTAAATGCTACTCCAAAAAGCTCTGGATGCTACTCTTTGGCATGATGGTGGGTTGGCAGCTCTGTTTTCAGTACAGTGCATGTTGGATAAAACAACCATGAAATACACACACACACACACACACACACACACACACAAACACACACACACACACGCACACACACACATATAGAGGGAAGGTGAGAAAGAGAGAAAGAAAGAGAAAGAGAGAGAGAGAGAGACAGACAGACAGACAGACAGACAGAGATAGAGACACAGAGAGAGAGAGAGAGAGAGAGAGAGAGAGAGAGAGAGAGAGAGAGAGAGAGAGAGAGAGAGAGACAGAGAGAGAGACAGAGAGAGAGACAGACTAGGTCTAGACTAAGCCTGGTCAAAAGACCATGCAGTATCCATAAGAACAATGAAAATATAGCCAGAGAGCCACGATAATCAGTGACAGGCCCTGGACGCCTAAGCAAGGCGAGTTATTTTAACCCCGATTTATCTCTAAAGTAAACTCAGACGATTCCAACTGTCTGTTCCGCTCTCCCTTGGCTGGAAACCAGTATATATAGCAAAGCGCAACCTAGGATCCTCTGACAATCGTACCTTAGCTCACTGATCAAGACTAGACTGAGCGATCTCTCCCTCAACCCACAACTTTGTTTAAAAAAAAAACTTCAACATTTTCAATAAAAAGATGTAGGGTCGGCGCCCCAGAATAGGGTAGGTCGGGTTACCGTAACCACACCATTTTTTTTTTTGGCCTAAGAATCTATTAAAATATAATGCAGGTCCTCGACCCCAATTCCCTTCCCAAATCCCTTTATCAGGGTTCGTACAGGTCATGGAAAACCTGGAAAGTCATGGAATTTGATTTTTCATTTTCCAGGCCTGGAAAGTCATGGAATTTCAACTTAGGTCATGGAAAGTCATGGAATTTAAGAAAGAAAAAAAAGAAAGAAAAAAATACGTTTTCTAGGCTGTGCTTCGCGCGATACTCTCAATCTAATTTTAAACGCTGAGCACGTCAGGAAAACGTGCCCTTGCATCCCATTGGTTAATTCTGAAGGCTCGTGTGCCTTCTGCTTCCTGATTGGTTCTTTGGCTAGGTGACCTCGTTTCATTTCCACGCCGGTCCGGTCAGTTGGTTCAAGCGAGGACAGAGTGAAAAGAGCTTGTATTGTTTTTGGTGCAGTGTTTCTTTGAGAATCAGATTATCATCATGCCTGGAAAGTGTCGCTTTCAAGACTCTTGGACAGGAGACCCTGAATACCGTGAGTGGGTCATGCGAGCGAGAGTGGATGGGATGGCAAAGTGCCGATTTTGTGAAAAAGACTTTGCTGTATCCAACATGGAAGCGGTAGCGTTGAAAAGCCACATGAAAGGTGTCGCGCACCAGGCGCGTGCTAAAAAACACCAAGAAGAAAAGAGCAAACGTCAAACACGAATATCAGATTTTGTTCAAACTGCAAAAAATGCTGAGACAGAGAGTGCTTCAAAGGTGGTGGTTCCAGCTGGCGCTGCTCCGCCGGTCGAAACTAGGCCTGCACCCACTGGCAGTGGCAGTAGATCTACTGGGATTGACACTTTCTTGACAACAGAGGACACACTGAAAGCAGAAATTTTGTGGACTTTGAAAATGGTCATCTCCCACTTCTCATTCTCCAGTACCAAAGGAATGAACGAGCTGTTCCGTCGCATGTTTCCCGCCAGTGTCATCGCCTCCAAGTTTGCCTTGAGTGAAAGCAAAGCCCGGTACTTGATAACTTTTGGTCTGGGGCCACATTTCTTAGACATGCTCAAGGCAAAGGCCCGGTCTTCTGATTCTCTGGTGCTGCTCTTTGATGAGTCCCTGAATGCTGAACTTCAGAAGAAACAGCTGGATATCCATGTCCGATTTTGCTATTTACCATTTGGCGCTGGATCGAAATGGCGACCGCATGTCTGTTTCAAAATGTTGCTGTTTCTAACGTAATTTGGTCAAATATAGTTCTGGTTTAATTAGAATAGCTTAAATATATCATATTCAAGAAGGGGATAACGATATATATGCTCATTTCTAAGCCATTTCGAAGACATTAGCGCCATTTTGGTAAATAGCATGACCGTCAAAATCACACAATGATTCATGGCGAGCTAGAGCGTGACGGCGCAGATGCAATTTTGACGGACAAATCAGCTGAAATTGGTTAGTTTATTGAGGTTTTTGTTTCAGTTTATGCTAGAACAATCAGATAGGAAGATATTTATTGCAATATTTTGCACATATTGGAAAAAGTATTGTAGAACTCGGGACCTTCAGCGAGTGCTAAATAGACGCCGCACGCGATGTTCGAAGAAATTTCATCAGACCGGAAGTGGCCGTCGGTTCGATAGAATCCACTTTTTCTAGGATTCGCACATATCAATAACACAAAAAACCAATGTAACATGAAAGATGAAAGTCTTTCTGAGTTGTCTAATTTTTTTTAACTAGTGGTAGGATTCCATGGTAATTTGTATGAAATCTTTGCGCTACTACAGTACTAGCCAAAATGCACTCGGCAATACCACTTCACTTTCATGGCTAATTGTGGACAATCCACAAAATATTGTGAATAAAAACAAGAATGAAAGTTGTTTATGAAGCAGAAGGTTTCAAGAACATGTGTCGTGTAGTTTTGTGTTAATCCGTCTTATTTCCGCTGAGAACATACAAGCCGATTACGTAAAAAAAACACCCTCCGCCACTACCGACTCGCGGTGGCTCGACGGAGTTTGCATTTCGCGACTCGGGTTGGTCTCTTCTAAACACTCGTCCGTCGAAGTTTCTCATTTGATCAAGTTGAAACTTTACTACTCATTAGAGGAAAGATTGCTCTTTCGTTCGGTGTATGTTTGAACTTCCGGTGAAAATCAAAAGACGAGTTATGGATGAAAGTTCGAACGTCATCGGACATTTTGTTTAAATTTGCTCACTCCTGCTTTCGTACAGACACCCTTGGATTCTACAAGATTTCCCCCTTCCAACGCTATATTCGATGTTTATGTAGGATGAATCTACTTTTTGTCTAGCGCCCGGATTGTGCGCTTGAAAGGAGAAAATAGGCGGAAATTTTCCACCTGTTTGTGCTCGATTACCACATTCAGCGTGCGTTAATCGTTGAAGCACCAGACAATTTGGGACAAAAGTATCATCATTTTAAGGAGTACTTGTTTGAAAATTTTCTGCATTTGTCAGTTTTTGAATCAATTTGCTGTAAAAATAATAACAAGAATTAGAATTTTTTTTTTACAACGGGTGTATTGTGCGTGAGTTTGGTCGTGCGCCATACACTTTTCTCTTTTAAATTGTCATGTATCACAGTACGCTAGGTCATGGAAAATGTTGTTGGTCATGGAAAGTCATGGAAAAGTCATGGAATTTTGTATCTAAAAACCTGTACGAACCCTGCTTTATGCAAGGCCATTTTTCAGGCCACAGTGGAATTTCCAGAGTAAAGAGGGTTAAGCTGTTAAAAAAACCAAACAGAAACCGCAGCAGTCAGTAGTTCTGCTCATGAGGGATCATTCAGCAACTCTAAAAACAGGTCTGTTAGATTGAACAGTGAGTGCTGAAATATCAAACTATATATGTGCACGTCCACAATATTGCCTAACACTAGGTGGGACATACCTGTGTTTGGTTTCTTTGTAACCAGCGAGACGATCACATGCGTATATCATTATAAAAGGTATTATTTTGATATCTAGCATGAGGGAACATCAAATTAGTTCTATGAAAACAAACATGATGTGATTCTGACCAAATCAATCGATGTGATACGAAACTCAATCAAAACCAGAACGGCGTTGATCAGGATAGAGAAAGCATGGCCAGAGAAAAACTAGTCATATAGTATTTATTCATGACCCATGAACGAAACTATTGAATTGTATTAATTAAAAAAACTAATGTAGAATGCTTTACTTACCCAAATTGGATGAAGATGGTCCATCGAACGGATTAAACGAACTGAAAGCTTCACACATGTGTAGCAAATTGTCGTACGTAACAGAAGGAAATGAAGGAAACGAAGCCTTCTCATTGGTCAAAAATCGCGTGTACTATGACGTATCCTTCTATAAACGTGTTCATTGACTGCGGGATGACAAAAGCTTCCTTTGTAGCCGTTTCGAGTGCGGAACAATATAGCAACACGTTTGGTACACGCATACCTTTCGTAAGTAACGCAGGGAAACAACCGACGCTGACCATCAAAATAGTCCCAAGAAATTAATTAATACCAAAAGAATAATAAAACTATGCAGTTGTATGAGTAAACTAATGAAAGGAAAAGTAATTTGAACCTTCTCTTCAACACATTTATGTACACGTTTGGTTTCGATTTTTTTCCTCTGAGCAAGGGTGGTAGAAACGAGAGTAACGTACGCATAGGTCTTTTTTATTTCGGTAGAACTACCTCTGTTTTTATTTTGTGGCGACTTTCCACTGAAATATGACTAAATTAATAATTAAACTTGAATTATTTCACACAATCTATACTTTGTAAGGTGAATTTGCACAAGATAACAAGCATTCAAAAGTGGCGTCGCAAAATGTCCCGTTTTTCGGCGCCATTTTTCCGCTTCGTACGAGTTTATTTTTTTGTGAATCTCTGCAAAGCAAAACTATAAAAACTATTGGTCATAGCATTACAAAAACATTTAAAGAACCCATATAAATTTGAAATATATGCATGCTGACTGTGTTAGATAGTTTTATTCAAGTGTCTTTACCCAGACCCCCAGTTTTTGATAGTGTTAGGCAATATCGTGGTCCTACCTACCTACCTTAGTTGTAATGGTGGTGTGGTTAGGGGGGGGTTCCATGTTACCTTAACCACAACTTTTACCATTTTCATAAATGAATTTTATTTTATTATTGTACAGTAGAGTCATGAATGTGTGTGGACTTGCATCATGCTTACAACTGGTTTCTCTCCTGTGCAGATTGCAGTCAACATGGGTCGTCGTGACGCCAACAAGCCTCGAGGGCGAATGTCCTCCTATGCCTTCTTTGTTCAGACCTGCCGTGAGGAGCACAAGAAGAAACACCCTGGTGAAACAGTGGTTTTTGCAGAATTCACGAAGAAATGTGCTGAAAAGTGGAAGGTGAGTTTTCTGCTGAGGTGTGTGGGGGTAGAGAGTGGGGTTAGCATGAGCAACTGCTTTGCACTTGATGTGGAGGCAAAATGGCACAAGGCAGTCACATGGGGAGTGAAGGAATGTAGAGGCTATGAGTTACCTCCCCTGTAGAATGTTACGTACTTACTGGCTGCGCTCGATTTATCCGCCTGAATCCGTCGGCCGCCACGTCACCGCAGTCCCCCGTGACGTGATCGGCTAATCGACAGCTTTCGTGCCAATCGAGCGCTTTCGGCTGATCAACATGGCGGCACAATTGTGGTGTTTAGAAGAGTTACTAGACAGCGGTAGCGATGATGAGGAAATGTGCTGTCTTCTTGGTTTATGGTAAGGTTTGAGGTTATTGTGTAAATTGAACATTTTCATTACCACTACCTGTGCCCTGATAAGTGACTCCTGAGCCTAGGTGCAGTCAAAGACCCTATAATTATACACTAAGACCACGCACTCGAGCAATTTTCCTTTACGCAAAGGGAGGTCATAATGTAGAGTTACGTCCCTTTGCGAGTTCGAATTTTCAATTCAAACTTAAGGTCTTAGGCTACCTTGAAAAATTTTGATTTTCTCATAATTATGAGTTTTGAGAGGACCCCCAGTTTTAGACGCCACAAAGTCTCAGCTATGCATGGGTGTAAACAATAAACTTGTCAAAGTGGCGGAAATTGATGAAAATTGTCATTTATTATGCATGGTATAAACATTTCTTGTGCTGTCAAATCAGCTGATGACCTAATTAATATTCAGTAACTCATAACTTCCCTATTTTTCATCATAGAAACATAATTCTTTCACCAAATTGCTCCATTTTCATCACAGTTTTATGTTTGAAACGATCCCTATATTTTTCTATGGATGAATTTCATTGGATGATCAGAGTATTATAATGAGCTTAAGGCAAGACACGGGTCGAAAAGTTGGGAAAATTTCATATCTGGACGTTTTTGAGATAACATCAGTTTTGAGTAGTTCAAACACTTGCAAATGCTCCCACGTGTTTTTTTCGACCTGTCATTCGATAATTAGTTGAATAAAATGGCTTTTAAAAACATCACTCCTCGTAAAAAACGTTAAAAACGTCATTGATGCATCGTATTTTATGACTTTTGGAAAAATTGTAACTTTCGATCTATTCTACGAAGAGGTTCACGCCCGGTACCGTTGGAAAGCTCGTCTTTTCGATCGAGCACAGCAAGGGAAATCACTCCGCCAACTATAGTGGTCTATTTTTAGTTGATGATTTCAAACAGCGTACACAGGGTTGTTTGCAAACTCACTAGCCAATCATTGAGCTTAGAGAGGGAATTCCACTTGTTTCAACCAATCAGAGACTCCAAAGCGAGGATTCCCTGGCCCACAATGCATCGTAAACATGGCTGCCGCTTCAACGCTAATTCTCTCAGTTAGTTTATGTTTTGCACCAAATCGAATAAATTCGACTTCAATCAAACAATCAGAGAATGCCCATGAGTGAATAAACTCAACATTATGCCGCGACCGAAAAATAGTGGGCGAAGAGAGCAGCTTTCGGCTGCACGCACCTCGAAAATACTTCGCGGTCAAGGTCGAAAGTCTAGTTCTACTTCGTCAACGCCTGCGTTGACAGTGCCATTGCGATCGCTGCCTCCTCGTCCCTCCATCTCAACTGCCTCGATTCCGGAAGAAACTTCAAACACATCGGCATCAAGGAGGAAGATACAGATGATGCAGGCAGAAGCGAAGCAGC
This sequence comes from Theodoxus fluviatilis, assembly GCA_034096865.1. Classification (NCBI taxonomy): domain Eukaryota; kingdom Metazoa; phylum Mollusca; class Gastropoda; order Cycloneritida; family Neritidae; genus Theodoxus; species Theodoxus fluviatilis. Next base: position 49,157 of record JAWQFJ010001013.1, on the reverse strand, counting down.
CGATTGAAACCGATCATAAGTGGGTCAACGTGCACTTAGATCAGCTGAGTGAACTAATGAACGATGTTCTTTGCCCGAACTGTTTTCGGTCTGGTCTCACCTTCAGCATACTATACGATGAAGACAATGGCTTAGCCAGAAAACTTTGCTTGAAATGTGGAGCCTGTGATGCCAGAAGAATGAAGAAAGCTAATGTGGCAGCCTCTGTTCAGGCATAGCAACAGCGCCTACACTATGTCAGTATGTGGCTTCATGCCTTCAACTCAAGGCATCAGAAGAGGAGGCTTCAGGAGGAAGAAGGGGAAACCTATGGTGCTGGAATGGCAAACTGACTTGTTGTTGACTCATTCACAGCATGTGTCTCTGAAGTTGCCTTTATTGACCTTGGCATTTCCTGTGTAGTAGTAGGGCTGATCCTTTCCTCTTGAGCATGAACTTTTCCATCCCTGCATTTTTTTGTACTCACTGCACAAAAACACTAAAAACTGGAAACTGTAAGTTCAGTTTCATTTTTTTAGCATGTGTAGTCCTGCTGGATGAATGTATGAATAAATGAAACAAGTTTTAGCCATGATGGATAGTTTTAGAAGGACTTATGCATGACTAAAAGTTGTTTTTGCCATTTTCTCAAAATGTGTTTTTTTCATAGAGTTCAAATCAATTAATTACTAAAACTCATCACAGGATGATGATGATGACTTGTAATTTTGCAGGTATGTTACATGTATAATAATTTAAGAACATACAGACACTTTTTGCTGTAAACTGATTATTTGGCCAGATATGATTTGTTTTCTTTGATGTTGAACCTACTTTATCTGCAATTCGGATATTGATGTGGAAGCAATAAGTACAATATTTTTACTTTTTGCATTACAAACATAATCTTCTGTACATTTAAAGATAAAGAGTGTACAATTTTAATGCAAAAAGAATTTTCAAGAAATATCAAGTAGTTAAGAAGTTATAGAAGTTTTAAAAGATACAGAAATTTGCATATTTTTGCATGTTAGGCGGCCATTTTGGATTACCCATAATTCTAATTACTGTCAAACTTTGATGTTTTGATTAACTGTTATGAGTTCTTTCATGCCAATGAAACAAAAAAATTTCAATAAACATATCTAAAAATTTCATGCTTCCTAGTAGTGTCTTGCCTTAAGGGTCTTATAAGCCAATCAGCGCACAGTTAACACTGACGTTTGGCTGGTGTCAACTTCCGCTTTTCGCGCGCTGTGTGAACGCTGCAACTGCCGAGTCTATTTGAACGCAGAGTGCAAGATGACGATTAAGAGGAAGTTTGCGAGTGTGCTGAGAAGAAAGAGGCGATTCATGGGGAATCAGTTCGTAGGGAAAGACTGTGGTGATGAGAGGAAGTCCGAGATGGGGTGAGGCGGAGTCCAAGCTGGAGCAGGCTTGCCAAGTATCGGTGGCGAGTCTGCGCAGGGTAGTGACACTGACGCTACTGACAGGGCTGGGCATAGTGACAGAAATATTGCCGAGGCAAATAGCAACAATAAAGTTTGCGAGAGTGCATCTGCTCAGAAACTTGCCTCTTGTGAAGATGCAGCAACCTCATTGTGTGATCGTGAGTATGGCTATGCATTCGTAAACTTGGACGTGTTGTTTTCGTCCGTGAAGGAGTTGTTGTCATGTACAGAATGCCAGGGGAGGGAGTTGACTGTGGAGGAGAGGCTTCCAAGTCAGGGCTTCGCAAGGGAGTTTATTGTGAAGTGTCAAGCGTGTGATGCCATCCAGATTATCTCAACATCAAAGAAGGCAAAGCACAGTCATTATGTAAACAAGAGAATGTATTGGACATGTCCAGCATAGAGTAGGGTCAAGGCTGAGGAAAATTGTGCAGAGACAGGAATGAAAGGGAAGGGAAAGTTGACAGTAGCAAAAATTGACACCCTTCAAAATTTCTTTGGATTGGCTATTAAAAGGAATAAAAGGAACCTGGAGGCAATGAAAAGAGAAATAAGGGCAGGACTGTATCATGTTGCATCCACTGATGACAGTCCTCGCCATGAACTGTGCTCTCTGACTCATTGTACAAATATGGAAAGGAGGGTTTCAAACACCATCATGGTCTTCCTGCTGAGGTGTTAACCAAAGTAGATAAAATCTATGATGATCTGAGTCAAGTCAACTTTCCTGCTGCTTGAATGGGAAGACTCAAAACCAAAATGAAAGCTTTAATCACATGGTGTGGATCCGTTGTCCAAAGGATGTGTATGTTGGGAGGGATGTGCTTGAAATGAGAGTGGCTGATGCTGTTGTTTGTTTCAAATTTGGGGCAAAGGGGCAGACTGATATTCTGAGACATGCTGGGCTCACTCCTGGACACTGGACTCTTGCTGGGTGTTCCAAGATAGATAAAGAAAGAGTAGAGGTGTCTAGAAGGCAAGCAGCAGCCTCAGGGAAGCAAAGACGGAAAGTCCTACATGCACGAAGAAAGGGAAAAGAGGATTGGTACAGGGGAAAAGAGGGGGGTGATCACTACCAAAAGGGTGCATTTCATTGTGCATGAGGTGTACAGCAAAGTGCTGGTGTGTGGGACTCCAGAAAACTTGAAAATTGCCATGTAGCCCCATATCAGAAGGTGGGACCGGTAACTATTTCCTTTATTTGCATTTTTCTCAAAACTATGTTTTTTAAACCTTGTGTCAACTGCCCTGACTACATATTTACATATAGCAAGTAGAAACTTTCCACACTTGCTATTTGTAGTTTGTATTATGCAACTAACCAGTCTCAAAGTGATCTGGTGATGCATAAATTAGTTTTTTGACGGTTTTTGTGTTCTGATTACGGCGGGAAAACAGTAATAAAAGCACAAAAATATAGTGAATTTCTTATTTATCAAACAACTTAGAATTTTAGGTTGATTGCATGTGCTTTTGCAGTTCAAATGAAATGGTGCAACTTTCATTGTTCAGTGTTGGATAGAATTAGAGATATCATTGTTACAAGTTGGGTTGTTTTCGCTGGCGGCCATCTTGTTTTTTCTGTAACCATGGCAACCAGAAAACATCAGTATTTTTTTCTTGGCTAATGTTAATATAATACTATCATATAAAAAGATGTGAAATATATCCTAACACAACACATTTTCCCTTGAGACTAGCCTAAGACCTTAATGCAGGATTTCTCACCGTCAACCACACATCGTGCACACAATAAAGAAAAAAAATCGTAATCTACTTCAATTATCCAGCGGAGATTGCAGCGAGGTGACAAATTAAGGCACACATGAGTCAGCGGAGAACGAATTATCGAATATTTTCAGTGTCGAAGCGTCACAAAACATAAACCCAAGTCTGGTCGTCGCCATCTTGGATCTTCGTTCGCCTCAGAAAACCTGAGGGCGGACCCGGCGGTCGCCGAGTGATCCGCCAGTGACGTCACCTGAACAAATCGAGCGCAACAAAAAAAACCGCAGGTGCCCCGTCTCACCCGCCGGCGGATTCAGGCGGACAAATCGAGCGCAGCCACTGTCAATTACAATGCAAGGGACATAATCACAATTATGTCCATTGTCCGTTGACCATGTTCTGGGAGTTACGTCCCTTGAGTTAGCATGACGTGGCTGGATAAAACAGTTGACGACGCTCATCACTGATTTTGTTTTGGATAGTCTGCTCGCATCCATTCATCCACTACAGTCATACATAGAAGAGGACTATGTATAGTGCTTTGGTTCATTCTACTGATCCTGAATATTGCACCAGTCGGCTTGGTTGATGGAAAGCAGCTCTTGCCCTGTGTTCTGTGAGGCAAATGTGAAGGAGTCGGTGGTGCTGTCGATGAGATGAGTGTTTGACCTGCATTTGCTTGCAGCTAATGGGTGCAGTATTCGAAGCTGCACAGATCCTAGAGTTGCATCTTTGGGCATGTGCTTCACCGACATTGCTTCTCCCATCAAGGAATTAAAGGGGTCATTGAGGCTGAAATGGTCGTTGTTGCCAACATTTCCGGACACTGTACCTGAGGTACTCTGTCCAATCGGACAGAGTACCGATGATAGTGCTCAGCTCAGCCGGCACTCCGCCTGACTCCGCCGTTCCGAATGTTTCCGACTTCGCCCATTTCCGCAGCGCCAATAAACGTCGTTTAGCTTAAGATTACACCCGAATCACGCGGACCGTTAAGGTGCATGGAGTACAGTACCGCCGAGCAAGACGTTTGTCACAAAACGCAGATACATTAACGCGGCCGGATATTAGCATAACTCCCTGGGCGCGCGAATTCAGTCAGGCGGAGTGGCGGCTGCGGTCTCGTTCTCGTTCAAAATGCTGAGATTTCAAACTGAGGTACTCTGTCCGATCGGACAGAGTACCTCAGGTACAGTGTCCGAAAATGTTGGCAACAACAACCACTTCAGCGTCACTGAGTGCTGCACAGTAGTTATTATTATCATTATCATTTTCAGTGACTGTAGACCTGCAGCCATCTTGATATACACTACTCAAAAAAATTCAAGGGCCACCTTCCCTTTTGGCACTGTTTACAAGAACTCTGTTTTAATAAAAGACGCGTCTTTTTGGGGACAAAATAATTGTTTCAAATGAAACCCAAAGTGCAAGGCAAGGTGTTTTTGAACAGTGTTGAGATTAGTTCATGAGAACTGCTCAACACTGGGCCACAAAAGAAACGGAAAAATCTCGTTAAAATGTTCAATTTCCAAACGATGTGGCTGACCGAGCAGACAAGTGCAGACTGAAAACTGCTCTGCAAGTGCAAGCTGAATCTTTTCTGAGCACATGTCAGCCAGTTGCACTGACGAGTGGCCAGTTGAAACACAGTTTCTTTGTAATTTTCAACCATGCCCCCAAGACGCCGCCTGACTGACGCTGAAAGAGGAATGGCCCTTGCGTGGCTCAGTGAAGGTTTGGCAGGCGACTCCGAGTGACACATTCCGTCATTCAGAGGCTAAGAGACCGCTTCCATGGCACTGGGAGTGTGCAGGAGCCACGCTGGCCTGGACGCCCGCGACTCATGACCAGACAGCAAGACCGTTACGTCATCCAGTTGGCCCTATGCAACAGAACTGCCAACGTGCTCAGGGCTGCGGGCAGCCACCGTTACCATCAGTGATCAGACTGTTCGCAACCGTCTGCATGCCGTTAACATGCGATCTAGGCGCCGAGCAGTGCGACCGCCCCTCACACAAGCTCATCTGGCAGCTCGCCTGGCTTGGACACGACGTCATTTGGCCCAGACCAGGCAGCAGTGATCCAGGGTGCTGTTTACCGACCAGTCCCGCTGCACCCTGACCTTCAACGATGGTCGAATTCGTGTCTGGAGACGAGCTGGAGAGCGCTTCTTCGCCGCAGCGGTCGTGGAGCATGGTCGCCATGGCGGTGGTTATCTGATGGTATGGGGTGGCTTCAGTCTTCACCACAGAACCCCCTTGCACCGCGTCCAAGGTAATCTGACCGGCGTCGCCTACAGAGACAACATCCTGGGGTGTAATTCATGAACGTGGACTTTCGAGAGCACTAGTCCTTTAGAGTCTAGGACTACCGCGTAGTCTGGGACTAAGCGAGTCTACGATGCATGAACCCAGACTGGGTGTTGATTTGAAAGGCTGGGACTGATTGACCTAGTCTATGGGTTATTTTTAGAATGAGGTGGAATTCTCGGGGATTCCGCCCAGTGCGCAAGCGCAAGGCGTACCGCTTCAAACTTCCTGTCAAAAATGTCAGCCACGATTGGTAGCAAAACCTCGAAGAAAAGCCCCGATTTCACGGAGCGAGAATCGGTAGCTATCATAAAAGCGGTGTCAGCAAGATACGGATACATTAACAGCAGCATACACACAGCCCAAGCAAACAAAAGAAAACAGACAGTGTGGGAGGAGGTAACAAATGAAGTGAATGTGTGTGGTGGCTTTGGGCGGAGTAGTGGGCTGCATATGAACTTACTAAACGGTTGTTGGCAACTAAATCGGAAGTTTGCAACTAAATTGCAAAGTAAGAATTCTGCTGATTTAAATTCTATGCTATGCAAATGATGAGCCTTTGATGTTCTGTTTCTTCATTTCAGTCCATGGGCCCCAAGGAGAAGCGAAGGTTTGAGGAGATGGCCGAGAGAGACAAGGCACGCTATGAGAAAGAGATGTCCACCTATGTGCCCCCCAAGAACGAGGCCAAGGGAGGCAAGAAGCGCAGGAAAACCAAGGACCCTAATGCCCCCAAGCGGCCCCTGTAAGTGTCCACCTGGCCCACATCACCTCTGGCTCCCTAGGGGCTGAGAAAGCATGTCAACTTGTTGCACTTCTAGTTCCTTGGACAAGCACACCTCCCATTCTGCTCATCTCCGTCCCTTGCTGTAGTGTCCTAGCTGTTGGCTGAGTTTTCTCTGCTCTCTCATGTTTCACTCCCCAAACTCAACAATCTTGTGGCCGTAATGACCTTGCGACAGAGCTGCCTGTTGATTAATTTTTTTTCTTTTGTGGACCCCAAATTTTGAGCAATGGGTATGAGTTTAAAAAACTGGAAAGCTAGCCTGCACCTTTGGGTTCAAGAGACCCAACGCAATGGCTCTCGCCTCTTGAAAGCTTGCTAGGTGTTAGCGCGCTCAATGGCAGCCCACCATGGAGGGGCTACATGTGTAGATCCAAAATGGCTGCTCTTGGCTAATAGAAGGAAGTCACCATAATGTATGTACAGTGGCACACGTTTCAATCTATGATTGACACCCCAGGTGTGGAAGCAGTTACTATTAGTTAGGCTTATGTTTTTTTCTTTTTTGAAAGATTAACTGCTCCGAAATAATTACGTGGCAGAGCCTTGATGAGCGGCTGCAGCGTGATATATCTCACCAGCTTCCTCAAGGAATGACCAGTCTGCTGCTGCTGGTTTGCTCATGTGGTTGAGAAGCGCCCAAATAAACACTGCGACAATGAGACTACACTGCAGAAGCCATCTTGGTTGGCAATCGATCACTTAAAATCATTCGTGAGTGATGAATTTTGCTCACAGTGTGCTTTTTTCTTTAACCTTAATTTCTTGTAGATTTTTTGACTCACATGCGAAGCAAAAGTGAGTCTATGTACTCACCCGTGTCGTCCGTCCGGGCGTCCGTGAAAAACTTTAACGTTGGATTTTTCTCGGAGACTATTAAGTCTATCAACACCCAATTTGGCATGATGGTGTATGATGACAAGGCCTAAAAAAAAATACATAGTGACTTGTCTTTGCTTCAAGGTCAAGGTCGCAGGGGCCATAAATGTTGTCTAAAAAACAGTCATTTTTCACATTTTCCCAATTTTCTCTAAAGTTTTTGAGATTGGATACCTCACCTATATATGGTATATAGGGCAAAGTAAGCCCTATCTTTTGATACCAGTTTGGTTGACCTTGCTTCAAGGTCAAGGTCACAGGAGCTCTTCAAAGTTGGATTGTATATATATTTTGAAGTGACCTTGACCCTGAACTATGGAAGATAACTGTTTCAAACTTAATAATTATGTGGGGCACATGTTATACTTTCATCATGAGACACATTTGGTCACATATCATCAAGGTCAAGGTCACTTTGACCCTTATGAAATGTGACCAAAATGGGGTAGTGAACCACTAAAAGTGACCATATCTCATGGTAGAAAGTGCCAATAAGCACCATTGTGCTTCCTATGTCTTGAATTAACAGCTTGTGTTGCATGACCTTGGATGACCTTGGGTCAAGGTCACATGTATTTTGGTAGGGAAAATGTGTAAAGCATTTCTTAGTGTATGTCATTGGTAGGTTTAGTTGTTTGACCTTGACCTTGAAGGTCACCTGAAGGTCAAGGTCATGTAAAGGTCAAGGTCAAGCATGTGAGTCGTATGGGCTTTGCCCTTCTTGTTTAAACTTACATTTGCTATTAGAGACAATCTTAACCAGTAAGCTTTTCTTTGTTGCAGGTCTGCATTTTTCTTCTTCTGCAATGAGGAAAGACCTCAGGTGAAGAAGGAATATCCCACCAAGGTTAGTATGTGGCTTTATGTCTGTCCTGTTGAAACCATTGCCTTGGCCGTGTGTGCGTGTAAAGAATTGATTTATAATATTTAACCTCTTCACTGCCGTATACATTACACGCCATATGCCAGGAATGGTTTTTGCGTTTTACTGTTCCTTTTGTTCATTCATAGTATTTTTGTTTTCCAGAGAACTGTTGTGAAATTTTGTGCAAGACACAGGAGACATTAATAATTAAAAAAACTCATTCATAAAAATCCTCCTCACTGCTGTCGGGATCATTGAAAAGTTCATTCAGCACTTCCAGTGCTGACAAACAAGCTTTATAGCTTCTCTCAGGAGCCATTTTATGATCGTCAATCAAAATTGCAAGAAAAATACTTCAAATCCATGTAAGTCGATCAAACTGCGAGAATGCCAAGGAAGCCCTAAGGGACGTAACTCTAACAGCTACAGACACTGGTTCAAAGTATTTAGTTTCCTCACTTGCAATCAAGACCCGAGACTGTACTAGGACATAGCACAGCAGGAGCAGTCGAGGCCTGAGATAGTTTCGGGCAAAGCAGAGAAGGGGTTAATATACCAAAGAATGTTAATAAAATAACCCTCCTTATCAATGGTTATAATGCTGTTATCTGTTCTGATCTTTATTGGTCCCCACCCCTCTCTGGTGTAGTAGTGTTACTCTTGGCAGTAGACCAGTAGTGATGCAGTTGCCGCTTTTTTAAGCAGAACGTGGCGGAGGTGGCCAAGGAGCTGGGGCGGCGGTGGGAGACGTGCCGCGAGAAGCCAAGGTTCGAGGAGCTGGCGGCCAGTGACAAGGCGCGCTACGAGAAGGTGTGTAGTCTGTTTTGTTTGTACCTAAATGTACATTTGTATTGCAACCGTGCTTGTCATCATGATGCACCAGTACTTGGTGCATAGCCATGGAAAAGCCTGGTGTGGAGTTGTTGGTGCATAGCCATGGAAAAGCCTGGTGTGGAGTTGTTGGTGCATAGCCATGGAAAAGCCTGGCGTGGAGTTGTTGGTGCATAGCCATGGAAAAGCCTGGCGTGGAGTTGTTGGTGCATAGCCATGGAAAAGCCTGGTGTGGAGTTGTTGGTGCATAGCCATGGAAAAGCCTGGTGTGGAGTTGTTGGTGCATAGCCATGGAAAAGCCTGGTGTGGAGTTGTTGGTGCATAGCCCAGACCTGTTTACTCTCCCGATTTTAGCGGGAGACTCCCGATTTCAGACCCTATCTCCCGACCTCCCGCTAGCTTCGTAAATCTCCCGATTTTTTTTCCACCGATCTCCCGAAAATGACAAATTTTGAAAGGTTTATTTCGTTTCCGAAGCATTTACATGACGATCCGAACTTTCTACCGCGCCACTGAAGGTCATTCCGCAGATCTGCAGTACAATTTTTTTGATTAGTTGAGTCAGGACCTTCGTCCAATCGAGAGCCAGTTTACAACCTGGAATAGCCGCCATTTTGCTTGACCGATCTCAATGATGATGGCGTCCATTGAAAAGTCAAAGAGAAAGACTCGCGAAACCGATTCTGAATCCGACAGTGAGCGTGACACAGAGGATGAGAACAGAAAGTCCACTCTTGTCAGAAGGAGAAAGAGAGCAAAGTACAGCGTAAAGTGGAAGGCTGAGTGGAAATCGGAATTCCCGGCATTTCGCCCATCGTCGAAATCGAAATCACACGCGTTTTGCACGTTCTGCTAAAAAGACATCAACGTGAGCCACGGAGGCAAGAATGAGAGAGAGAGAGAGAACTTGTGTGCGCGCGCGCGAGAGAGAGATAGAGAAGCGCACGCGAGAGAGACAGCGAGAGAAAGAGAGCGCGCGAGAGAGAAGAGAGAGAAAGCGCGTGCGCGCGAGAGAGAGAGAGAGAATTTGACTTTTCGCCTCCCTGATCAGAGATGAGACTTATCAGCGTTTCAGCTGATTTCTGAGTTTTTTATTCCACTTTCAGCTGATTTTTATTCAATTGTTATGCAGTTCGTGACCTGGGATGGTACACATATCTAAAAATAAAAATCTCCCGCTTTTTATTGAAATCTCCCGATTTTTGAGTCGCCATCTCCCTATTGTGCACAACTTAAGGTAAACAGATCTGATAGCCATGGAAAAGCCTGGCGTGGAGTTGTTGGTGCATAGCCATGGAAAAGCCTGGTGTGGAGTTGGTGCAAAGCCATGGAAAAGCCTGGTGTGGAGTTGTTGGTGCATAGCCATGGAAATGCCTGGTGTGGAGTTGTTGGTGCAAAGTCATGGAAATGCCTGGCGTGGAGTTGTTGGTGCATAGCCATGGAAAAGCCTGGTGTGGAGTTGGTGCATAGCCATGGAAAAGCCTGGTGTGGAGTTGTTGGTGCATAGCCATGGAAATGCCTGGTGTGGAGTTGTTGGTGCATAGCCATGGAAAAGCCTGGTGTGGAGTTGTTGGTGCAAAGTCATGGAAATGCCTGGCGTGGAGTTGGTGGCTGTTCCAGCTTGCCTTCATTGTGTATGGAGACATTATGCATTCAGCTGCAGAGCAGGTAAAGTTGAATGGAGTTTTACTGCTTAGCAGCCTTTCTTGGCTATAAGAGCCCCTGACCACAGAAATATATAATTCTGGTTAGAGTAATGAGCAGTTCTCAATTTCTCTAATCAAATTTAATGAAACTGGTATTGAGACTGTGTGGGTCCATACTTACAGGGGGTTGCAAGATTTGTCCCTCATGGGAGGGGGGGGGGGGGGGATCATTTATCCCTTAGCACATTTCAGCACATCAGTTGGCTATTTACTGCTAAATGCCGTCATTGGAGAACTTTGCTGTATCCCTAGTTTGTTCATCACTAGTCATGGCAATATGCTGCTTTTTATTGACTCACATGCGAAGCAAAAGTGAGTCAATGTACTCAGCCGTGTCGTCCGTCCGGGCGTAAAAAACTTAAACGTTGGATTTTTCTCGGAGACTATTAAGTCTATCAACACCAAATGTGGCATGATGGTGTATGATGACAAGGCCTCAAAAAACATACATAGTGATTTGACCTTGCTTCAAGGTCAAGGTCACAGGAGCCATAAATGTGGTCTCAAAAACAGTCATTTTTCACATTTTCCCAATTTTCTCCCACGTTATTGAGAATGGCGACCTTAGCTACAAGTGGTATATAGGTCAAAGCAAGCCCTATCTTTTGATACCAGTTTGGTTGACCTTGCTTTAAGGTCAAGGTCACAGGAGCTCTTCAAAGTTGGATTGTATACATATTTTGAAGTGACCTTGACCCTGAACTATGGAAGATAACTGTTTCAAACTTAAAAATTATGTGGGGCACATGTTATACTTTCATCATGAGACTCATTTGTTCACATATCATCAAGGTCACTTTGACCCTTATGAAATGTGACCAAAATGGGGTAGTGAACCACTAAAAGTGACTATATCTCATGGTAGAAAGTGCCAATAAGCACCATTGTGCTTCCTATGTCTTGAATTAACAGCTTTGTGTTGGATGACCTTGACCTTGGGTCAAGGTCACATGTATTTTGGTAGGAAAATGTGTAAATCATTTCTTAGTGTATGATGTCATTGGTAGGTTTAGTTGTTTGACCTTGAAGGTCACCTGAAGGTCAAGGTCATATAAAGGTCAAGGTCAAGCATGTGAGTTGTATGGGCTTTGCCCTTCTTGTTACAGATAATTGCTGTATGAATTGTCCTTCCACACGACAGGACATTGCTGTTCACAGCTGTTTACTTTATTACAGAATGTTGCCGTACACAGCTAATTAATGGGAAATCATTGCTGTAACCTCTGCACTCTGTCTTTACAGGACATTGCTGCCTACAAGGGAGGAAAGAAGTTCCCCCCCAAGGGAGCAATCGCCCCACCAGCCAAGAAGTCCAGGCAGGAGGAAGAAGATGAGGACGAGGATGAGGAAGATGAGGAGGAAGAGGACGAGGATGAGGAAGATGATGATGTGGATGACGACTAAGATAGACACTGGCTGTGGACGTGCATAAGTCCACCAGCCCTTCACTTTGCCATCTGTTATCACTTCCACACTGCAGTCGGTTTTATATCTTCCACTTTATTCATCATTGGGGCAAAAAACTTCAGCAGGCAGACACCCAGTGTCCCTGTTGAAGTGGGGCCTTTCCATTGTTCCATGAGATTACCTTCTGTAGGCTGTTGGTTGCTTGGAAGCATGGACCCGATGTCTGGCTGATGTCATCCTGGTATTGAGTTGCATATGTGTGAGTGTGGATCTAGAGCTGACCTGGCGTGGTGCGGCCGTCTGCCTGCATCTGCCCAGACGCATCTTGCTGTTGTGCAAAGCCAGGCAGCCCTGCAAGCTCCTTGCCATTTCCACCAGAATTTTCTCATAGGGCGTTTCCTTGATGTCTCTTCTTGTGCCCATGAGCAAGCATGGCGTCTTTCATTTCTCTTCATGTTCACAAGCGCAGGTAGACTGTATGACGAGTTCTCTGCCTGTCCTGATATGTGTATTCTGTGCTTCTAGCCACCTGTCTCGCTTGATTGCTACCACTAACACCTCCCTGGGGAGTGATAGATTTGACTTTGGAGCTGTGAGACTTGGTAACATATTTTGGGATTATTTCTTTTCCCGAGTTCTTGTAGTTTCTGGTTTATGCTATGCCTCATTATGTTGATGATTTATGTGATTTTGTGATCCCTCTTCTCTCACCCCCACCCCCCTTCTTTCATGATATTGCAATGATTTTTTTGTGAATAGTCGGTGACGGTGACATCTTGCATATGTCCGAGTGTAGGGCTGCTAGTCCTGAAGCCCCAGGAGCTTGGGAGGTGGCTGTAGTGGAAAGGGTAGCTGTGGCGAGACCTGGCTCCCCGGAATGGACTGCCCTCTCACCCCGCCTCCCCTCACTGCTTTGCTCTGTACCATCCTCATTGTTCCTCAAGTGCTCAAGTCTGTTTTGTTGCAGTGATTTCTGTGTATGACTTGTACATATGTTGTTCACTACGATACCCTGATAAGGAGACAGATCATTTGTGTCTTAGACAATATTTATTGTTCGTAACTAGTGGTTTCAGAGCTGCCTTTGAAAAAAGAAAAAGAATGCTAGCTATCGCTCAGGACAGGCAGATATTAGTTGTTGATATCCCAATTGCAACGAATAAAGCGGACTGTTGATGACTTTCAATAAAGACTACCAAGAAATGAATTTGGTTTAGACTGAGCTCACAACAGTTGCAAAAATTGGTGCATCCTGATGGAACGATAACAAGGAGTGGAAATATTTTTTACTTATTTTAATTTTGACACTAGACATAACTTGTGAAGATTTTAAGTTTGCAGTAAATATGTGAATATGGTTCTAAAGGGGTTCCTCATGAAACCACCATGGTTGTCTTAGCCAAGAAGAGTCGAAGGATTTTAATGGACCATTCTTTTGGACTCTAGCATTACCTTGCATTTTCTCAACTGCCATCCCCACTGGGAGTTTTATCATGTAAATTCTGCATTTCGGTGTGTGGCTCTTGCATTGGACAACTTGTCACGGTTTCATTTTTCATGTTGAATATTTTCATCCCCACCTTTCACTTATTGCATTAGACCGACAGCCATTTTCTCTCTTCCTCATTTGTTGGCATTTCGTTTTTTCTTTTCTGGTCTCTGTCATTTGAATAATAAAGTTACCTATTTGAGGTTCAGTTGGATAATTTTTTTTTCATCAGTGGATGATTGTGCTCCATGGTGGATGAATATTTTACCAGGTTTTGTCATTTGCTTAAAATTAACCAGCCTACTGATCAGTGCTCAAAATCAAGCATTGAGTGTACCAGTACTTCATGATCAAGTGTACCAGTACTTCGTGATCAAGTGTACTAGTACTTCATGATCAAGTGTACCAGTACTTCATGATCAAGTGTACCAGTACTTCATGATCAAGTGTACCAGTACTTCATGATCAAGTGTACCAGTACTTCATGATCAAGTGTACCAGTACTTCATGATCAAGTGTACCAGTACTTCATGATCAAGTGTACCAGTACTTCATGATCAAGTGTACCAGTACTTCATGATCAAGTGTACCAGTACTTCATGATCAAGTGTACCAGTACTTCATGATCAAGTGTACCAGTACTTCATGATCAAGTGTACCAGTACTTCATGATCAAGTGTACCAGTACTTCATGATCAAGTGTACCAGTACTTCGTGATCAAGTGTACCAGTACTCCATGATCAAGTGTACCAGTACTCCATGATCAAGTGTACCAGTACTCCATGATCAAGTGTACCAGTACTCCATGATCAAGTGTACCAGTACTCCATGATCAAGTGTACCAGTACTTCATGATCAAGTGTACCAGTACTTCGTGATCAAGTGTACCAGTACTTCGTGATCAAGTGTACCAGTACTTCGTGATCAAGTGTACCAGTACTTCGTGATCAAGTGTACCAGTACTTCGTGATCAAGTGTACCAGTACTTCGTGATCAAGTGTACCAGTACTTCGTGATCAAGTGTACCAGTACTTCGTGATCAAGTGTACCAGTACTTCGTGATCAAGTGTACCAGTACTTCGTGATCAAGTGTACCAGTACTTCGTGATCAAGTGAACCAGTACTTCATGATCAAGTGTACCAGTACTTCATGATCAAGTGTACCAGTACTTCATGATCAAGTGTACCAGTACTTCATGATCAAGTGTACCAGTACTTCATGATCAAGTGTACCAGTACTTCATGATCAAGTGTACCAGTACTTCATGATCAAGTGTACCAGTACTTCATGATCAAGTGTACCAGTACTTCATGATCAAGTGTACCAGTACTTAATGATCAAGTGTACCAGTACTTAATGATCAAGTGTACCAGTACTTCGTGATCAAGTGTACCAGTACTTCGTGATCAAGTGTACCAGTACTTCGTGATCAAGTGTACCAGTACTTCGTGATCAAGTGTACCAGTACTTCGTGATCAAGTGTACCAGTACTTCATGATCAAGTGTACCAGTACTTCATGATCAAGTGTACCAGTACTTCATGATCAAGTGTACCAGTACTTCGTGATCAAGTGTACCAGTACTTCGTGATCAAGTGAACCAGTACTTAATGATCAAGTGTACCAGTACTTCATGATCAAGTGTACCAGTACTTCATGATCAAGTGTACCAGTACTTCATGATCAAGTGTACCAGTACTTCATGATCAAGTGTACCAGTACTTCATGATCAAGTGTACCAGTACTTCATGATCAAGTGTACCAGTACTTCATGATCAAGTGTACCAGTACTTCATGATCAAGTGAACCAGTACTTAATGATCAAGTGTACCAGTACTTCATGATCAAGTGTACCAGTACTTCATGATCAAGTGTACCAGTACTTCATGATCAAGTGTACCAGTACTTCTTGATCAAGTGTACCAGTACTTCATGATCAAGTGTACCAGTACTTCATGATCAAGTATTGATTGTACCGATACTTTATAAACCGGTATTGAGTGTGCCTGTACTACATAATCAAGTATCGATTGTACCAGTACTTCAAAATCAAGTATTTTGTGTACCAGTGCTTCATGGTCAAGAATTGAGTGTACCAGTGCTTCAAAATCAAGTATTTAGTGTACCAGTGCTTCATGGTCAAGAATTGAGTGTACCAGTACTTAATAATCAAGTGTACCAGTAGTTCATAACCAAGTGTCAATTGTACTACTACTTCAAAATCCAGTATTGAGTGTACCAATACTTCAAAATCCAGTATTGAGTGTACCAATACTTCAAAATCCAGTATTGAGTGTACCAATACTTCAAAATCCAGTACTGAGTGTACCAATACTTCAAAATCCAGTATTGAGTGTACCAATACTTCAAAATCCAGTATTGAGTGTACCAATACTTCAAAATCCAGTACTGAGTGTACCAATACTTCAAAATCCAGTATTGAGTGTACCAATACTTCAAAATCCAGTACTGAGTGTACCAATACTTCAAAATCCAGTATTGAGTGTACCAATACTTCAAAATCCAGTATTGAGTGTACCAATACTTCAAAATCCAGTATTGAGTGTACCAATACTTCAAAATCCAGTATTGAGTGTACCAATACTTCAAAATCCAGTATTGAGTGTACCAATACTTCAAAATCCAACATTGAGTGTACCAATACTTCAAAATCCAACATTGAGTGTACCAATACTTCAAAATCCAACATTGAGTGTACCAATACTTCAAAATCCAGTATTGAGTGTACCAATACTTCAAAATCCAACATTGAGTGTACCAATACTTCAAAATCCAGTATTGAGTGTACCAATACTTCAAAATCCAACATTGAGTGTACCAATACTTCAAAATCCAACATTGAGTGTACCAATACCATACTGCAACCAAATGCAAAGTCCATTCATGCCAAGAAAACATGACGCTAGTAGAAGATGAAAGCTTTTTCAATAATCCTTGTTCATTTCTTGATTTGCAAAGACAATGGGCTGGCTGTTGTGTACAGCAAATGTAGGTGACAACAGAGAAGTCTATAGTGCAATTTGGAGTGGAGTGTGCATGACCCTTCTAAATCGCCCCGTGGGTTCGGGGTAAGAATTGGCCCACCTTCTCTCCACGCGATTCATACAAGGCGAATAACTAGGGACACCGTGACTTGCTTTACGCTTACTCTAAACCTAGTGATTTTCGTGCTTAATGGCCTTACATAGCCTACAAAGGCTGATAGGCCGTAAAAATCAATCCATCCATCCATCCCTTCTAAATATAAGTTGCTGGGACAATTTCTATTCTGCAAAAAGGTTTTGGAGATGCTGAACTATCATCATTCCCAATTTGGTCAAGTGTTGCCATCACCCAAGAATTCAAACTCTTTGCATTTGGTTTTCTCATGCAAAGCTGTGGACATTGCAGTGAAAATGGAAGTGGGCAGAGAGGTGTAATGCTATTAGGTAAGCAAGCCTACCAGAGTTTGACAAAGGCATACATGGTTATGAAAAGATTTATTTACTACAATGACAACAGCCATTCAGGACATGAATAAATTGAACACTTACCGTAGCACACAAAACAAGAAATGCCACTATTTTCTGTATAATAACAATGTCTTCAACATTGACAGTGGACATTTCCACTGCACCCACCTTCAGCACAGAAAGATGAGTGCTGGGCGGGGAAATACTCGAGGCTACGATACAAGAAGACAAAAAGGACACGACTCTGATGGACAGGCAGTCACTTGAACGTTCAACACGCAGAGAAGGAGGAGCTTAGAACTGCTAGGGTAGAAAGATTGCAAATAAAATAAGGAAATTGCCATGCAGAGGGTGGTGCATATGAGTCTTAAACACACTGACCACAGTGGTCGCTTCATAAGTCAACAATTCACCAGCAGAGCAGCACAGCTATTATTATCAACTCCATTTTTGTCTGGTCAGTCGACATTGCAACCCAAGCCAGCTGCCTTCACTAATAGGTGCTATCTATTGAAGAAGACAAAAAAGTTTTAAAAACAAGTCCTATCTACCAGTGGCTTTATCAACAGACTACTGAGAGAGATGCAGTTCCTGATTAAGTAAAATTTTCTGATGGCATGCCTCATCACCAAGTGCAGATCCCTGTACACTGTATAAACTGAAAATTGCTTCCCAAACATTAGTGCAGTAGAACACTGATATAACAAACAATCCCAGACAAAAAAAGTAGTTCATAACTAATTTTCATATCCATCAGCTGTCATAATTATTGAATGAAACTGCCATGAAATCACAACAAATGAAAATGTTCCTTATATCCAATAATTTGTTTAAAATGTTAGTTTTAAGTGTGTTCTACAGTACTCTAGTTCACTCCAAACTCCCAGATTTTCAGAGCATTTTGTTTATTGGGTCACTGGAAGTTTTTCCATCTGCGTGTGGGGAACTTTTACACAATTTTAATTGGGACTCTGCTTGTGGAAAAATTCCCTAGTCTGAATGCTGTGGAAAATTTCCCTAGTCTGAATGCTGTGAATCTGGACCTGACAGCAGCTGGTGTGAAAGCAGCATGGACAGCCTGCTGAACAGCACTGTAGAAAGTTCCCTATGTTCTCAAAGTATGTGTCTGTGTACTAGTCCCATCCCATGATACGTGAATGAGCACTTCAGCTGCACGAATCTCTCCCTAGTCAGAGGCAAATCATCACTGTGCCTGTCCAGACATCCTTTTAAGTGGTTCCTGTACACAGAAGGTACTTTGGTACACAGACACACAAATGCACACCCAGAGTAGCTACACATCTGTGGACACAGATCTTCCAGCTTGAAACCCAAATAGTTAACTCTGCAACCTGCTTCTAGAGCAATCCAATCAATCCATTAATCCATGCATCAATCAATCGCAGAAAACAAGGGCATAAATGATAAACCAAAAGAAGGATTAGACAAGTAAATCTACAAGGAGTTATTAGAGGGTGAGTTGAGAAAGGTGTTGGTAAAAACTGTACAAAAAGGCACAACTACCTAGCAATGATTAGAATAGAAATATAATTATTGCACAAGGTTCCAATGGAATGAGAGGCAGCTAACTATTTTCATGCTAATACTGCTGTATCAAGGTCATAACGTCTAATCCTGTGGTCAAATTCACTGCATCAACAAAAATGGCTGGATCATCAAATCAAGAATTGGCAACATCTCCAATGGAATGGCTAAAGTCAAACAAAACAAAACAGCTTTAAACTGCCTGTAATCAGTCATCACAAATTTGCACAAAACACTAGAACCAAACACCCAATGAGCGAGACTGAGCAGCCAGCCAGAAAGTGGGGCCAGGCCAGTGCAAAGGCAGGACAGCTAGCTCCCCTGTGACTGCTGTCATGGCGAAGACAACCAGGCTGAATTCACAGACGTCAACTTCATACAGCAATGCAGACCTCGCAACCATGAACTTGAGATGTAGGTCTCGGTGTCTCTGAAGCAAGCAGCTCCATCAGCAACCATGCATCTCTGACGATAGATTCAACTTTCCTCAATGTCTTCCACCTGAACACAAAAAGTCTTGGCATTGAAGACCAAGCCATGAAGACTCCCCTCCAAAGGCCCACCACTGAAAAGCAAGGCCAAAGGTAAGCGTTTCAGACCAAACACCAAGGGCTATTCGTGACGGCCTTGTAGAACATAAGCCACCAATTATTGATCACTCATTAAAAATTAAATAAAAACCGCTGGCGCTGAACCTCCAGGTTTTGGCACACACAAAAAATTGGGTTCAAACCCGCAATCTCTTGAGAAAAGAGGGGGGGGGGAAAACACACACAAAAACACAAAAAACAGGTCGGGTTCGAAAAAAGTTTCAGCGCGGATTCGAATCCGTTCACGCATGACCTAACGTTACAATTGTCCAGCGCTTTACCATCTGAGCCATTCATTTGGCAACTGACGTTACTACGTGTTTGTAAAGGAATTATAACGTTCTTTTCTGTAAACTCCCTCGCTTCATATTTTGCACTGTAAATTGTATAAAAATGGATGATAGTTCATGAAATTTGAGTGGTCTTGTACATTTTAGGATACTTAAGGTCTATTTCTGCCAAGTTTATTATCGATTCACTGCCATTAGGCCAAGCCAACAGACTACCAGTACCAAGTTGTTGCGCTTAAGTCAGGACAGACAGAACGAACGAACGAACTTTATTTTACAAGGGTAGTGAATTAGGCAGTATTGCCTTTCTTACTTACATTCAGCCCTTGAGGCAAAATATTCAAATGTGGTAGAGAGAGAGAGAGAGAGAGAGAGAGAGAGAGAGAGAGAGAGAGAGAGAGAGAGAGAGAGACAGAGAGAGAGAGACAGAGAGAGAGACAGAGACAGAGAGAGAGACAGAGAGAGAGGGTGGGAGGGGAGCTGGGAAAAGGGGAGGAAGGGAAGAGAGAATGAGAGTAAGATGGTGGGTGGGAGAGAGAGAGAGAGAGAGAGAGAGAGAGAGAGTAAGAGAGAGAGGAGAGATAGAGAGAGAGAGAGAGAGAGATGAGAGAGAGAGTGAGAGAGAAGAGGAGAGAGAGAGAGAGAGAGACAGAGAGAGAGAGACACAGAGAGAGACACAGAGAGAGACACACAGAGAGACAGAGAGAGAGACAGAGAGAGACAGAGAGAGAGAGTGAGAGAGAGAGAGAGGGGGGGGAGCTGGGGAAAGGTGGAGGAAGGGAAGAGAGACTGAGAGTAAGAGGGTGGGTGGGAGAGAGAGAGAGAGAGAGGGAGAGAGAATAGAGAGAGAGATGAGAGAGAGAGAGAGAGACAGAGAGAGAGACAGACACAGAGAGAGTAGAGTAGACAGAGAGAGATAGTGAGAGAGATAGAGTGGGGGATGAGAGATAGCTGGAAAGAGAGAGTAGAGGGAAGAGAGAATGAGAGTAACGAGGTTGGGTGGAAGGAGGAATAGAGAGTACAGAGGAGGAAGAGAGATAGAGAGAGAGAGAGAGAGAAGAGAGAGAGAGAATGATGAGAGGGAGGGAGAGCAGAAAGGTGGGGAGGGGAGCTTCGGGTTGGTAAAGGGGAGGAAGGGAAGAGAGAATGAGAGTACAGAAGGTGGTTTGTAGGAGTCTAGAGAGATCGAGAGAGAGAGGGAGCAGAGATCATATACAGTAGAGAGAGTGAGCAGACGAGACAGAGAGAGAGACAGAGAGAGAGTTAGAGTAGCCATACGGTAACTGATCAAAAGATCAGATACAAGGCCCTCGCAGCCTAATACATCTGAGGACATATCTTAGTCTATCGTAAATTAATTCTCCTAAGTAAACTGTCCCTCGCAAATGATCGTCCACGTATATTGATGACGTCGCATCATGTTGGAATTTCGCCATTCCCTCCCCAGGTGTTTTGCGAACTTTCTTCCTGGGCATATAGGATCGAAAATATCCTCCCTCGCAAATGACGTCACTTTATTCACGTCAAATGATAACGTCACCGAGTTTTCAAAATTGAGTCTGTTTAATCGTTTTCCATTAAAACAACCCAAATGTGAAAAAAGTAACACTTTCTTTTTCAAAGCCTCGATTCTGAAAAATTTTGTTGGATAATAGGTTGAAATGGGGACCTAACTTCCAACAGTCAGTGATGCAAAATCCTCCAAGGGAATCCGTATCCAAGTAGTTTTTTGAGATATAGGCCGTGGAGGACGTGACAGGCATCACAGAACCACACAGACAGACCTAGATAAAGTCTGTAGGGGCCTCCAGTAACCCTGGAAGGGGATAGAATAAATCTAAAATGGAAGAAATTAATGAAAAATAATAACCCCATCTCCCAAAAATGTGCTTTTACAATATATATATAAAGCGCAGAGGTAATGTTTTTTTATATGCATTGCAATGGTACAGTGATTCTGGGCAATAGTTTCCAAACTTGTGCAGCACAACGATGTAATCCAGTAGAAAACAAATTAGCCGACTGGCGAAATTGAGGGGTAATCTCACCAATGCTTT